>JASVEL010004126.1:0-202603 GCA_032618575.1 Nicotiana noctiflora | reverse complement strand
AGAGTTAGAGGTTGAGACCAACTAGAACTCTTCCATCAAGTAAGAGTAGCATTAGAATTCTAGTTAATCTCTATTTACTAACTCCATAAATATTAGTGTTGTTCTTTTATAGGTAACACACACAAGCAGATGTCATACGTGAATTGAGAGAAAAATAGCAAGGCAATTTTGCAAACAATTTGTGTATGATTCAAGCGTGCAAACCTGAAGCTACTTGAACTAGATAGAAGAACCCGTTCCAAGTGTCTATCTTTTATTCTAGTTCAACTGTAGTAGGTGTTCTCATATTGTACCTTTCATCTTTATCCAGAAGAAATTGTATTAGGTAACTCTGCACTTTTGAGACACTTTTGTCACTTTGCTAGCTTCGCGTTGCAATCTAGATGTCGCAAATGCGATATCTGAGGATGGTATTAAGACTTCCATAGGGACTTAGCTCCATTTTATCATGTTTTGAACCTTAGCCTTGATAAAAGGCGATTTTGTGGAAGGATTTTCACATCAAGTCATTGGGTAAGTACATATAATTAATTTGATTATATTTTATTTTGATACCTTAGATTTAATATCAAATTCATGAAAATCTAAAGGAAAACTTGGGTAACATTGTAAAATCTTTCAAAATATAAAATGATGTTTTAAAGGACGAATGGATGTCATAAATTGATAATCTTGGTATGGTTGAACTCGTATTAGAATGGGTGTTCAGATTTTATAAATTTTATTTGGTTCTGAGGTATAGGCCTAGGTGTTGACTTTTGTTGACTTTCTTGAAAATTGTATAAGGATCATAGCTTTGTTAAGTGGAATTATTTTCTCTTGCATTGTTTGATGTATTATGTTATCTTTGGATATATTGAGCCGAGCGTTGGTGAATTGGAAAGAGAAAGCTAAATTCAGTATTGAGTTGGCCAAATAAAGGTATATGTCTTATCCAAATTTGTGTGGGAGAAACTACCCCTTAAGAATTGAGTAAATTGTGTTATCTTATTGTGTGAAAGCCATGTAAGCAAGGTGACGAGTGGGTACACGATCTATATATGGTATTGACTGGTTTAGATTGTCTAGTCTCTTCCCATGCCTTTGATTAAATTGTCTTAACATGTGATATTTCGTTGTTAGGCTACTCTTACAAACTCTATTTGACATTGTTAGGATATATTGTACCTCTTACTCATTATTTGGTCATTATATGACTTAGTTGAATTTATTGCCTTCCTTATTATCTTATTACCTCTTAATTGTTGAGTTCTTCTATGACTCGATGCGCATCTGCTACATCTACAAATTGTTGTGATTGTATACTTAGTTGTCACATGCCTTACACGTCTTGTCATTTTCGTAAAGGTTGTTGTATTCCTTTGATTTTTACGTAGTTCCTTTGTTGTCATATACTCATACCCTTGATTGTAAAAATTCTTGCAAATTTAGTTTTATATTATTGTTGTTGATTTAAATTTTTATATGGGAGATCGGGTTACACGCCGCAATAGGTGCAGTAAGGAGACAATGAAATAAGGAAGGATATTTGTATATTGATATTGTTGTACGGTTGGATCGGGTTGCACGCCACAATAGGTGAAATAAGGGTAAATTATGATATTGATATTGTACGGCGGGATCGGCTTCCACGCCGCACAATTCTAAATTTATTATTATGATATTGACTCTGAATATTTGGTGGGATCGGGTTGTGTGCCGCAATATACATGCTTTTATTGTTATTGATATTTACATGGTGGAATAAGGGTGGATAGTATTGTATGGTGGGATCGGGGTGCGTGTCGAAACTGTTTATGTGTTTTGTATTCCTTGTTATATTGTGTTGGCTTCGATTCTTTTGTATGAGACTCTGAATGCTTTCCATGGTCAACTTCCTATTTGCAATAAAGTCAAAGTATACAACAACAAACTTCCTAATGAAAGGTCTAAACACATCAGTCATAAGCCTCATGAATGTGCAAGACGCATTCGACAAATCAAAAGGCATTACCAACCATTTATATAAGCCTTGGCTAGTTTTGAAGGCAGTCTTCCATTCGTTACCTTCTCTCATATGAATCAGCTGGTACTTACTCTTCAAATCAATCTTTGAAAAGATCTTAGAATCATGTAATTGATCAAATAGATAATTTAACCTTGAGATTGGGAAGCGATATTTTATAGTGATCTTGTTGATTTCTCAAATTTCAATACACATCCTCCAAGTGCCATTTTTCTTAGGAACAAGCACGAGGACTAAGGCTCTCTCTTATTAAACCCCTCTCCAATAGTTCTTTAACTTGCCTTTGGAGTTCAGCTTGTTGTGTAGGATTCATCCTATAAGCTGCTTTGTTTGGCAATGATGCTCCTGCTACAAGGTCAATTTGATGTTGGATATTACGCATGGGTGGAAGTTCTAACAGAACATCTTCAGAGATCACATCATCAAACTTAGCAAGTAACTTCTTGGATCGTGTATCTAACTCATGGTCCTCATCTTGTGAGTCTTCCATGGCTACTACTATGTACAATGGCTCTCCTTTATTGATGTGGCCAATAATTTGTGATCTGCTAATTAGCATATCAGATATTGAAATATTATTGGGTGCAATGGCGTCAAAAAATGTGACGACCATCAATTATGAATGAATAGGTGTTACGATATCCATCATGAAAAGCACGCTTACCATATTTCCATGGTCTTTCAAGTAATAAATGGAAAACATCCATCTTCACCACATCACACCAAATTTGATCTTTATAGATCTTACCAATAGAAAAAGAGACCAAGCATCTTTTAGTGATTTTCATACCTCCATCATATTGTAGCCACCCGACTTTGTAAGGTTTGGGGTGTACCTCAGTCTCCAAACCCAATTTAGTCACCTCTCCTCCGAAACAGCATTAATGCAACTTCCACCATCAATAATCACTAAACATACCTTGCCATGTGATGTACATCTCATGTGAAAAATGGCCTATCATTGCCATTATTCTTCATCTTTATGTTTAGCATGTAAGATCCTCTGAATAACAAGCATGTCGCCCTCATCATGTTATACATAGGTATCCTCATCTTCCTCATTAACTTCCTCAATTAGCCGGTTGTCTTCATGATTGTAATTATCTTTTTTCAACCAACATAACAACCTTTCGGCTGGGACAATTAGCTTGCACATGCCCAAAACCTTGGCACTTGAAATATCTTCTCCTAGTCATATCCCCCTCAAGTTTCTTTTCATCACCCTTTGAAGATGAATTAGAAGAATTACCTCTATAAATTGCCTTGGAATTTCCACCACTACCAAATACTCCCTGGTTGGACTAATTATTCTTTTGGCTCCTTTTATTGTTTTTTGATATTGATAGAAAGCTTTCATACATTATTGAAAGTCCAATAAGGTTGTAGCCGAATAACATCGGAGATGGCACGCCTTAAGCCACCATCTTGCTATAGTCTATTCCTCAAGTTCTCGGATATCACACTTAATCATGAGGTATTCAAAATCTCGAGTATAGTCTTTCACAGTCTAGTGTTACCTTGGCAAGAGTTATGAAATTTAAGATACTTCTCATATTTGTACGTATCAGGAAGAAAACATCTTCGAAGCTCTCTCTTCATCTTCTCCCAAGTTCGAATCTTATCACGATCTTCTCGTTCTCTTTCTCGCTTCAAATTGTCCCACCAAAGTGAAGCATATCCCTTAAACTTGATGGCAATGATCTTAAATTTTTTCTCCTGAGAATAGTCCTTGAACTCAAAGACTCATTCTATAGTCAATAACCACTCCATAAACGCACCCCTTTGTGTTTTTCCATCAAAATCAGGAACATCAGTCTTCATATCATCCCTTTTCTCCCAAGTAAGGTTCCTCCTTCTCTTTTGGCGATCAGAGACATTATTTTGTTGTCTCCTAGGAGGATTTGAATTTTCAGTAGATTCATCTCCCTTAGCCATATGAAAGGGGTTAATATCAGAGTCCCCTTCATCATCTTCCTTGTGCCTTCTACGTCGTTCTTACCTTTCCTAGTGTTAGGGTTGCGTTTGTAGTTTTTCTATTATCATTCTCAACTCTTCCATCTCCATGTCACAGTCAGTTGTTCTCTTTCATCTTCTTGAAACCAACAACCTTTTCTTGCTTCTATATTAGGTTCACCACATGTTGCTCTGATACCAAATTAATGTGATTCTTCGAGTTAATAAAGAACCAACTGACCATGATCAGGATCTTGTAACAAAACGTGTTTTGTAAGCTAATTTCAAGAAATAACGTATCTTAAATTTTAGGACTCTGAAGCTGATGATTAAAAAATGTGGTGAAACATGACAATCTGAACTATAATAAAGATTATTTACTCATTCAAAACAAGTAAATAATGATGTTTCACCAGTTCAATAAAAGTTATGAATCTATTATATCAAATGAACGAATTTAGCTCAAGAAACATGTTCTTGAAAGATCAAGAACTAAACACGTTCCGAAAATCACCACTTGGAATCGATTAACTTGATAAAAAAATACCACATGCAATTGAAAATAAGATAAATACTATCACCACCTTGCTTAGAACCAAAAATAAGGATAAAGAAGATAAAATAGAGGAAAACACTCTATTGTAAAAGTAGGCAAACTTTAAAAACGTGAATTGTATTATACAAGGCAAGAGAATCCTTTATAAAGGCCTAGAGTCTCTTATTTGATGACTACAATTCCTTCTAAAGAAAAGGAAAGTAAAATTACTATTCTACAAGGAAAAGAAACTAGAATCCTACTGGAAGGAAAATCCATATTCTAAAAGGAATAAACTAAATCCTATTTTAAGAAGGAAAGGGTCTTGGCTTCTTGAAATTAATATTGGGCCTTTTGAACTTGATGACATGTCCACACCTCTATTCGTTATAAGAACTTGTTTTTGGTGAGCTAAATAACAAAAGGCTAATATAGCTTCTTGATTTCTATCAATGTATGTCGCCAAAGCTTATGATGGTTGGAGATTATTCTTCAACAGGGCCACAAATTTCAAAGGAGTAAGCATCAAATCTGTCTGATTTATTGACTAGCGGGGTTTATTTTGCTCGTCAGATTCTTTCGACACCTCGCTCGCCTATTCAAGCCAATCTAATACTATATGTTTGTCGAATTAGAATTGACTAGAATGCATGTTTAATTCTAGCGATAGTAATCAAGTAAGGCAATAGCATATGTCTATCGTAATCGCGAATCTATTCTCGAATACCAGGATTTAAGAACTTAGTTTATTCAATCTTATATGCAGTCTATAATTCGCACTTTCGAGTTTAATTATAAATCCGTAGATGGTATTCTGCTATTAGCTACATAGTAGATTGAATAAATAAATTATCAAATAATCTCGGCAATCATTAAACGTCAATAATTAAAAAACTACTCATAATCGTAGAATAAGATATGGTTTAGCCACTCATAATAATATGATCAATCAAAATATTGCTTTGAATCATAAAAACTATAAATACTAGATGAAGAATGGAAGATTAGATGATTTAGTCCTCTAGTTGTGTTCCTTATCCCTGCTTGCCTTAAAAAACATTCAACTCCTTTCTTAGACAAGTTTAAGAGGTATTTATAGGTTAGGGTCCGAATGTCCAAGTCCAAAATCAACAAGAAGATATTTTTCTCCTGGATAGAGGCACTGGCGCAAGGCACCATGTGAGCTGCCATTTGAATCTCGCTAAGTGCCATGTGCAGCGCCACTTTCCTCTCTTGAGGCGCCATGTGAGGCGCCATTTGAATCTCGCTAAGTGCCATGTGGGGCACCATTTTCCTCTCATGAGGCGCCAATTGGAGCGCGGCCTATATTGCATTGGGCGGATGGGGGCGCCGCTTGGAGACCACCTATGTCGTGCCTTGCGCCAACTTTCCTTTCGTGCTCTACTCTAGATTTTTAAGTGTTATTTAGTGCAACTTTTTTCCCACATGCGTTCAATAATTCTTACACATAAACTCAACTTAATTAAACACAAACATCACTCAATTATCATTAAAACACTCAAATGTGAGGCAAGTAATGTCATAAAACTATAGATTTATGGCCAAACAACATCAAGTCCTTTTATTCATCTTTTTCCAATACACGATTGACATAATCTCTTGTAAAATGTAATATTCAATTTGCCCTTACATAACAAAAGTTAAATTGAAACTAATAAAATTCCACGTTCTGAGGGAGGGAAAGAAAAGGAAAGAAGATGGGATCGTGACGCTAGATACTAACAGAAAATTGCTACATGCCAATCAAAATTTGACAAATAGTGAAAGTAATATAGCAGTTTGGAAGATAAAGCAATTAAAAATTCAATAAACATACTTGTTAATTCTAGAGTTAAACTTTATCTACCCATCCCCTTGCATTGGGTTGGTCAAGTCGACGCGTTAGGAGACCTGGACAAATGTTAAAGGGTATCGTACACATGACTCAATTACCCATTGATATTTTCAACAATTTGAACCAACATAAAAGGTAATAAACAAATAATAATAAATTCAATATAATTATATGAGTGGAATATGAGAAAGATAGTATTCCGTATGTTTACGGAACATATTTTCTTTTTGGTCTGTTTCAAAAAGTATGAATCATTTTTAAATTTGGTACCAATTTAGCTTAAACTTACAACTCTACCCTTAATAAAAACACTTTATAATCTCACAAATAGTCTGAGTCCCATTTGGACATGTTTAAGATCATACATTCCAAAAATCTTTATTTTTTCTTAAATTCTATGCTCAATCAAACAAGTTCACGTAAATTAAAACCGATGGAGTAAAATTTTATAGAGAAACTATTTTGGGCATATAAAAAAAATGATAAAAGTATAAGGGTAATCATGTCCAATAAAAAGAATATGCTGTAGTGTGGGAAAACTTTATATGGAGCCAACCAGCAAAAAGTGGGGGCAGAAGAAGAAAAGAAAACGGCTTTCTTTGTATTAACATAAACAATATTCTTTACAACTGCTACCCATTAACCAGTTAAGCAAACCCTTCACCACAAACTGCTCTCTGGCAATTTTGTCTGCCCAATAAATCATTTCAATATATACATATTTTTGCCAACTTTAAGGGTCTGAAAATATCTAGGTTTATTTGTCTTGAAAAATCTTTATACTCCTATTATTTTACACCCACCTAGGTGGAAATATCTAATTGTTTTGATTTTGGGCTGATTTGGAGTTTGATCTGTAAAATTAAGAAGGTTATATAAGCATAGAAATAGATATAAAGAGAAAGATGTGGGGTATTTCTAAATGTTGTGACAAAATTTACACGGTTGCAGAAGGGGGATCTGGTTATTGTTCCAAGAAGAAGGATGATTTATGTAATGAGGTGAGATTTCTTCTTTTGATTTATTTGAATCCATATATGCCATTTGATTTTCTTCTGTCGTTATATTCTTTTTCTTATTAAATGTTTTTTATTTCTGAGGTCACATTCTTGGTATAGTTTTACTTTGTAATTAATTTAGACAGGAAAGCGGAAATTTCAAGTATTGGGGTTTATGTTCTTGAAACCCTGATGAAAATTAGCATCTTTAATAAAAAATTTGTTGAAACAGAAAGCTAATTGACGTGTGATCTGATTATAGTTTTTATGTCATGTAGCCTTTTCTAGTTTTTCTTTTCTGTTTTATATTTTCTATATGAACGAAGATATTTTTCTATAATTTCAAGGGAAATAAAGGGTTTGTTGGAAGAGGGTGCTTTCCATTTTTTTCTTTTCCATTGATTGTTTACTTGTATTTTAATGGGAAGTGGCACAGCACGAAGTACTATTCCTCTTTTGGCTGAAGCATGTTCGTCGTTTAAGCGCATATTTGATGTTATTGATATTGAAAGTGGAACGCAATGTTGTCAAAGGCTCATTTAAGGGGTGCTTAAGCCTTGAAGCTCAGAAAAGCTCAAGGAGGGGGCTTTGCCTCGCTTTAGTTGAGCTTCAATGTATGGTAAGGCACTAAGGCGTGCGTGAGTTCTCTCTTGAATCAAGTGGCACTAAGAACAACTATAATCAGAAATCAGTGTATTAGCTGCTAAGGGAAACACTATTGAATGAATTTGTTACTTTGTTCTTGAATTACAAATAAATTTTTATTTATTTCCTTCATTGCGGCTTTTTTAATTAAAGCCCACAATTTAAGTGTGCTTTGCGCTTAAAGCCTAAATAGACCTTGAGCGTTTTTTTAGAGCTTTTCGCCTTTGACAACACAGGTGGAATGACAAAAAAGTTCACTGAAAAGGGCTAAAAATCCCTTACCCCCTTAGAGATTTTATTTTGCTTTTGGATTTGAAGCCTTCGCTTGCTCATACTCGATATTGATGTTCATACTCAGAAGTGTATATTTGAAGTTTTGTGGGATAATAATTTAATAATGCATGTAGAATTGTAGATACATATTGTGTATACATTTTCCGAGTGTAAGATGCTGTTCTTATATTATACCTAAGAAAAGATTCTGTTGAATGCAGGAAACTGGACGAGCCTTGAGCATGTCGAGACTAAAATGTATTTTGCGTGGTTTGGATCTTAAAACATATATCTTTCTCTTTGTGTTGATACCAACTTGTGTCTGGGGTATATTCGTACATGGGCAGAAAATCACTTACTTTCTACGGCCTTTATGGGAAAAACCACCTAAGCCATTTAATGAAATGCCTCACTATTATCATGAGAATGTGTCTATGGAGAATCTCTGTAAACTTCATGGCTGGGGAATTCGTGAGTACCCGAGGCGTGTCTTTGATGCAGTGTTGTTCAATAATGAGGTTGACATGCTTACTATACGGTGGAAGGAGTTGTACCCTTATATTACAGAATTTGTTTTACTTGAATCGAATTCAACGTTCACTGGGTTGCCAAAGCCTTCTTACTTTGCTAATCACAGAGATCGGTTTGAATTCGTTGAGTCAAGATTGACGTATGGACAAATTCCTGGGAGATTTAGAAGAGGAGAGAACCCTTTTGTTGAGGAGGCTTATCAAAGGCTTGCATTGGATTATCTTCTAAAACAAGCAGGTATTCAGGATGATGACTTGTTGCTAATGTCAGATGTCGATGAGATACCTAGTAGACATACAATCAATCTCTTGAGGTGGTGTGATGACATACCTTCAGTTCTTCATCTTCGGTTGAAGAATTATCTTTACTCTTTCGAGTTCCTTGTGGATAATGATAGCTGGAGAGCTTCTGTCCATCGCTACCAATCGGGTAAAACAAGATATGCTCATTACCGACAGTCAGACATTATATTGGCAGACTCAGGGTGGCATTGTAGCTTTTGCTTCCGCCACGTAAGTGAATTTATTTTTAAGATGAAAGCCTACAGCCATTTTGACAGGGTCAGATTTTCGCATTTTCTCAACCCTAAGAGAGTACAAAAGGTTATCTGCAATGGGGATGATTTATTTGATATGCTACCTGAGGAGTATACATTCAGGGAAATCATTGGCAAAATGGGACCGATTCCCCACTCTTATTCAGCTGTTCATCTACCTGCTTATCTTTTGGAAAATGCAGAAAAGTATAAGTTTATGTTGCCGGGGAATTGCTTGAGAGAAAGTGGGTGATCGATGTAGCAGGGAATTGCTACCGGAGGAGTATACATTCGGGGAAATTATATTTACCTTTTGTAAATGTCAAGGGTGCGTACTGCAAATGATGATCCTGGAAAACGGAATGTTGGGATGAATACTCATATATGGGAAGTCAAGGATTTTTGTATATAGTTTCTGAGAGATCAAGCATGTCTATTGGACAAATGGGGAGTTTTCTGTTGCAGAACTGCTATTAGTTTGAAACATGTGCATAAACTCTGTATCATGTAGTATATCAATTCCTGATTATGGGAAATTTTGGATCACTACTAATTTATTCACATTTCTTGTGTTCCTTATTCCTTCTGACCTACTACTTTCATATCACCTAGCGTTTTAGACAAGAAATTGTAATTTTAAGCTAAATTGTTACCAAATTTAGAAAAGGTTCATTCTTTTTAGAACGGACCAAAAAGAAAATAGGTTCATATAAACCGAAACAAAGGGAGTAACTTTCTAATATATGCATCAAGTTGGTATTGTGATCTCAAACGGCGATTACTTCAGTATGTGGTGTGTTTGCACTTCCATCCTCTTAGATTTAGGGATGTTTCATGTTAAATATTTACGACTAAAATAATCGCCAGTATGTGGTGTGTTTACACTTCCATCCTCTTAGATTTAGGGATGTTTCATGTTAAATATTGACGACTAAAATAATTTAAAGGCGAAATGGCCTCCTGGCCACTCAAATTTGTAGCGCTTTTAAATGCCGATATATAAATTTTACTCTTTCCCATTTAAACACTCAAACATGATAAACTGGATACTAATAAACACTTTTGACCAGAGCGTGTA
Organism: Nicotiana noctiflora; assembly: GCA_032618575.1. Classification (NCBI taxonomy): domain Eukaryota; kingdom Viridiplantae; phylum Streptophyta; class Magnoliopsida; order Solanales; family Solanaceae; genus Nicotiana; species Nicotiana noctiflora. The sequence continues at coordinate 192,195 of JASVEL010004126.1, read as the reverse complement.
TACCAATTGCGCTGACGTGGATATTAATTGTGTTGACATGTACAACACATCATGTTAAGCTATTTATGGCTTGCCATGTGTTATTTGTAGGTCCTATTCATGTGACTGAATCTACAGGTCATCGTCTTCTTCGTCAGAGTGATTCAATCTGATTCGATTCTTTGGCGCCGATCTCGAATACTGTAGCGTCTTCTGACAGTTATATTCAGTAGGAAAAAGAATAAGAAAAGCTTGAAAAATAAAACTCAAAACAACATGATTAACATTAACAGCGAAAATTCGAATAATGCTACTAAATGGAAAACACAAGCTCATCATGCTCAAACTCTAGATAATTGCTCCATACCTGAATAGGAAAAATAGATTAAATAGAGTTAGTGACTCAAGACACATACAAAAAATGATTGGGCTATTTTTGAAAATTAACCACATGGCTAAGAGTGGCTATTCATGCAAACTCAACAAATGTGACCTCTAAGACATGGAAATACACCTCATTAAGGCTTATATGAATTCAAACTCTCAATAATCATGGCCCAAGACCAACCGACAAAAAATGACCCATTTTGCAAAAACGGACGATATGGCTAGAAGTGGCTAAAGATGCAAACTCAAAAATGAAGGACCTTAAGGAAATATGACTCCTAGTTGTAGACTTAAAATCCTAATATATGAGTAATTGAACCACTTTTGCAAAAATGACCCCATTTTGCAAGAATGGCCGATGTGGCCAAAAGTGGCTAAACATGCAAACTCAAAAAGGAAAGACCTCAAATTAATGTGATACCTAGTTGTGAACTCAAAATCCTAAGACATGGGTTTATTGAACCACTTTCGCAAAAAAAATCTCATTTCGCAAGAACGACCAATGTGGCCAAAAGTGGCTAGACATGCCAAATTTGGCTAAGACCCCCGCAAAGTCAAGAACCTAAGACTTACTAGGAAGACCGGACCCTATGTGGGTTGCCTACGTATCTCACCCCGGAAGACGAGAATCAGGTTCGCGTAGTTCGGGAAGATGCAATTAATTTGAAAAAAGCTACGTATATTTTATCTTTTTGAAAAATGTAAAATCTTTTTCTTCTTCTTTTATTTTTGGATTTTTTCTTGAAAAAGTTGTGAAAGAACAACGTAACAGGGCCCTATTTTGTTTATTTTTTTACCCTTCTTTCCCAAACATCAGTCCGCCAAATAACTTTTTTACCCTCAAAGATGCGACATTTAGCACATAGGATGATTGCATGTCATTTTGGGGCCACGGGCTCATTTTGACCAAATTTGGACAAGTTTCCTACAAAGGGACACGATACCTAGGACCGAGCCCTGCTAGGTCTAAATGACATGATGCAAAAATGACCTAAAGGCTGACCTAAGTTTGGGGGTTCACTAACAAGGCGATTCGGGGGAGCGTATGGTCGATGGTGGCTGCTCAAGCTTTCCACCCACTCCATACGTCCGACGCCCCCTCCTAAATTAAGGATGACTCAACAAAGAGTTTGTGCACGCGACGCGTGCTCCGAGACTTGTTGCAGAAAGAATTGACCGGGTAATGCATATGATGACAGTTATAAAGCAGTAAACACATAAAGCAAAAACCGTAAACAAATAAGCAACTAGCAAATAACAAAATATAAAAACATAATAAAAATCAAGTAAAACTAATGAAAAAGCATAAAAACCTAAACCAAATATTCTAAAAGCCAACAAAATCAAGTACTAGCTCGAACACGCAATTTCCCTAGCAGAGTTGCCAAAGATGTCACACCCCTTTTTTATCAAACAAATCCTCCACTAAACCCTCTTAAATTAATAAAAGAATTTAGTGAAAAAAAGCTTGAAAACGGTTTTTCAATTTTGAAAGTGACAAAAAATTGTTTCACAAGAAAAATAACTCAGAGTCGCCACCTGACATTTAATTTCGGTATGCCAGGCCACCGTTTTTCTAAAAATAGGTCTTTTCATTTCTAAACACTTGAGACTCTAAAAACTAAGTCTACACCAGAGATTCGAGTAAGGGGATTTATTTGACTCAGGGAGAAGGTGTTAGGCACTCCCCAAGTCCCGTAACTAGTACGGTTGCATACTTGATCTAGTTGGCTCTTAGAATATTTAAATTGAGGTTAAATCACGAAAAAAGAAAAGTAAACACACACGAGGCTTGAAGTCGTCCCCACCGAATAAAGGAAAATAAAATACTACGAGATCTAGTTTTGGCCTCCAAATACAAATACTTCGGGCATATCCGAATAAAATATATACAAATCTTTCGGGGCATTCCACGGATAAATTTAACTAAGCGAACGACCTCTCACCTCGAAACTAACAAAGATCCTAAAAGCTTGCCTACCCCAAATATGGCCGGCCTAAACATGTTCCTAACGCTTCAATTAATTAAAAAACAGTAAAATATTCCAATTAACTTTAAAGTTTCAATCCAATCTCCTGGCCACATACTTGTTTTACTATCTATGTCATCACCCAGTTCATATAATAAATTTATTCAACTTTGAAGCCACCAAAATGTTAATCGAAGCTCCTTAAGCCCCTGTATCTAAATGAATAATTGTAATAGGCAATCAAAAACTCATACTAATAATTAAATCCATCCGAACAGGGAGTAAACCAATAGACATGAACAAATGGAGCAAACAAATAGTAGAATATCAGCAAAACATAGCGATGGAGCATAGCTAAAAGAAATCCAAACAAATAGAGAAGCAACAAATTGATAAAGAGATCAAGCACAAACAACGTGAGAAGGAAGAAATGGACCTCGATGATTCTGAAATGTCAAAACCTCGGACAAGAATCTACTGGAATGTCTAGCCAAAAACTTCACCGGATTCTGATCAAAATTTGAATTAAACAAATGAGCCAGTGACTAGAACCCTTATCTACGACCTCGAACTGATTATTCTTTTGCTCCTTTCAAAAACTGCAAGATGCCTCCGACACTACAAAGATCTTGGAAACGTTGTTGTAACAGAAGTGTACGTTGCACAATTTAAAGTCACTTAGACATCAAACTTTGTTTAATTTATGGAATTAATACACATGATCTTAAATATCAAAACCATACAAAGAAGCCCAGATAAATAGGGACCAGGAGCTAGACTAGGAACCTCGCCGTAAAGACCTCGACATTGTCATTCAGACGGAGACCTCTAGTTCAACTGAAGCTCGGCTGATTTCAGAGGTTTTCGGGTTAGCTTTGGATCTGTTTCGCAGCTAGCTTTGCTGCTATTAGAGGCTGGTGTCGCGACTCTTTTGGGTGAAGGGGGAAAAGGGCACATTGCCGGTCAATTTTCCATAGACGACGGCGACGTTGTTTACGTTGAAGAAGAAGAGAACCAGTGGATACGGGTGGTCGGCGGCAGATTTTGGGAGTAGGTGTGTGGTTGTTGGTGGTCGTGAGTGAGAAGTGAAGAAGCAACATTGACTACTTGTTATTTTCGGAGAGAGACATAGCTGTTGCTTGGTGGAAGGCTGGCATGGGTTGCTGGTCTTTCCGGCGAGTTGGTGGAAACGGGCGGCTATGGGTGTTCTTTGGTGGGTGCTATCCGGTGGTGGCTCAAGGATCTGTTAGGGTTTTTTTTATGCTTTTTGTCTCTATGAGGAAGAAGATGATAGGGTTAATTTGTATATTATGGTTAATGGGGTATGGGCTAACAATATTTGGGCTAACAATATTTGGGCTAAAATTGTCTGAAAATTTAAATTAAATACTGTTAAAACTCTAAATTGATTTTGATAAACTATTAGTATTAAAGATAAAACTAAAAATTAAAGTTGGGACTATTTTTGGTATTTTTAAGGATTATAACAAAACAAAAAAATAGGTTCAAAGTAATATATCCTCCTAGAAATATCTAACGCGAATTAAGTAAAGAAATATGAAACTATTTTTTTTTTGTAATTTTCAATTTTTATTCTTAAAATAATCTAAAAAGTCAAAATTAGTTAAAATAACTATATTAAGCCTAAATTAAATATTTTATGCTAAAATAGGTTAATTTTTGGGGAGAGTCAAAATTACATGTCTACAACTACTCCTTTTTGACTGAAAATACAAAGTATTTTCAGACAAAGAATGACTAGACAGGTTTTTTGACCTAACCTTTGTTTAAAAGACCAGAAGCTAAGAGGACGAAGAATGTGACTGAGCCCTGATATCTGAGCTGCCTACATATCCTTAGCTGTAAAGGAATCAGGACACGTGTAGTTCGAAAGTGAATGAGAAGATGGAGTGTACTAAGGTGGAGAGCCGGTCGAGGTACCGTTGAGGTTCCGGTCCACGGTCCTGTTATTACATCAAAATCAAAAAATGAAAAAGACTAACTAAACATGTTAACTATGAGTTACAAGATTCCTATTTATAAGTCTTCTGAAGCTTGATCTTGAGTCTTGAATGGTTCTTCATGCACAATTTAAATCTGAACCTCGACGCTCGCTAGATGCAGGTGTTAGCTCGTTTTTCTTCTCCTTTTCAGATCAAAACCGGACATACAATGCTTGTGACTTTAGTCATGTCTTGAGTGATTCACCTCTTGTCTCGGCTTCTGCATTTTGGACTCACCTCCCTTTTCTTTGATTTTTTTTTGTTTTTCTTTTCTATTCTGGATTGAAATTACTTATGTTGATCACCTCGGATTGTTGACTCGCATTCTTGCCACGAGCTTCTGCTACTTCTAGCATGAACTTATTTTTGAAATGATTTCCCTCGTTATCCAGGTGGGTGCCTGATTGCTAAAACTTGAAATTGTATTCCCTTGTTATCCAGGTGGGCGCCTGATTGCAGACTTCAAATGTATTCCCTTGTTATCCAGGTGGGCGCCTGATTGCATAAACGTGAAATGTATTCCCTTGTTATCTTGGTGGGCGCCTGATTGCTAAAACTTAAAATGTATTTCCTTGTTACCCAGGTGGGCGTCTGATTGCAGAAACTTGAAATGTATTCCCTTGTTATCCAAGTGGACGCCTGATTGCATAAACGTGAAATGTATTCCCTTGTTTCCTACAAAGGGACACGGTCTGGGACCGAGCCCTGCTAGGTCTAAATGACATGATGCAAAAATGACCTAAAGGCTGACCTAAGTTTGGGGGTTCACTAACAAGGCGATTCGGGGGAGCGTATGGTCGATGGTGGCTGCTCAAGCTTTCCACCCACTCCATACGTCTTACGGCCCCCCTCCTAAATTAAGGATGACTCAACAAAGAGTTCGTGCACCAAGACTTGTTGCAAAAAGAATTGATTGGGTAATGCATATGATGACAGTTATAAAGCAGTAAACACATAAAGCAAAAACCGTAAACAAACAAGCTTCTAGCAAATAACAAAATATAAAAACATAATAAAAATCAAGTAAAGCTAATGAAAAGGCATAAAAACCTCAACCAAATATTCTAAAAGCCAACAAAATCAAGTACTAGCTCGAACCCGTAATTTCCCTTGCAAAGTCACCGGAGATGTCACACTCCTTTTTTATCAAACAAACCTTCCACTAAACCTTCTTAAATTAATAAAGGAATTAGTAAAAAAAAAAAGCTTGAAAATGGTTTTTCAATTTTGAAAGTGACAAAAAAAAATTACAAGAAAAATAAGTCAGAGACGCCACTTAACATTTAATTTCGGTGTGCCAAGCCACCGTTTTTCTAAAAATAATTTTTTTCCTTTCAAAACACTTGAGACTCTAAAAGCCAAGTCTACACCAGAGATTCGAGTAGGGGGGTTTATTTGACTCGGGGAGAAGGTGTTAGGCACTCCCCAAGTCCCGTAACTAGTACGGTTGCATACTTGATCTAGTTGGCTCTTAGAATATTTAAATTGAGGTTAAATCACGGAAAAGTAAAAGTAAACACACACGAGGCTTGAAGTCATCCCCACCTAATAAAGGAAAATAAAATACTACGAGTTCTAGTTTTGGCCTCCAAATACAAATACTTCGAGCATATCCGAATAAAATATATACAAATCCTTCGGGGCATTCCCCGGATAAATTTAACCAAGGAAACGACCTCTCACCTCAAAACTAACAAAGATCCTAAATGCTTGCCTACCCCAGATATGGCCGGCCTAAACATGCTCCTAACCCTTCAATTAATTAAAAAAACAGTAAAATATTCCAATTAACTTTTAAGTTTCAATCCAATCTCCTGGCCAAATACTTGTTTTACTATCTATGCCATCACCCAGTTCATATAATAAATTTATTCAACTTTGAAGCCACCAAAATGTTAATCGAAGCTCCTTAAGCCCATGTATCTAAATGAATAATTGTAATAGGCAATTAAAAACTCATATTAATAATTAAATTCATCCGAACAGGGAGTAAACCAACAGACATGAACAAATGGAGGAAACAAATAGTAGAATATCAGCAAAACATAGCGATGGAGCATAGTTAAAAGAAATCCAAACAAACAGAGAAGCAACAAATTAATAAAGAGATCAAGCACAAACAACGTGAGAAGGAAGAAATAGACCTCGATGATTCTGAAATGTCAAAACCTCGGACAAGAATCTACTGGAATGTCTAGCCGAAAACTTCACCGGATTCTGATCGGAATTTGAATTAAACAAATGAGCTAGTGACTAGAACCCTTATCTACGATCTCGAACTGATTATTCTTTTGCTCCTTTCAAAAACTGCAAGATGCCTCCGGCACTACAAAGATCTTGGAAACGTTGTTGTAATAGAATTGTACGTTGCACAATTTAAAGTCACTTAGACAACAAACTTTGTTTAATTTATGGAATTAATACACATGATCTTAAATATCAAAACCATACAATGAAGCCCAGATAAATAGCGACCAGGATCTAGACTAGGAACCTCGCCGTAAAGACCTCGATATTGTCATTCAAACGGATACATCTAGTTCAATTGAAGCTCGACTGATTTTCAGATGTTTTCGGGTTAGCTTTGGATTTGTTACGCAACTAGCTTTGCTGCTATTAGAGGCTGGTGTCGCGACTATTTTGGGTGAAGGGGGAAAAGGGCAAATCGCCGGCACTTTGCCATAGACGACGGCGACGTTTATGTTGAAGAAGAAGAGAACCAGTGGATGCGGGTGGTCGGCGGCAGATTTTGGAAATAGCTGTGTGGTTGTTGGTGGTCGTGAGTGAGTGAGAAGTGAAGAAGCAGCATCGACTACTTGTTATTTTCGGAGAGAGACATAGATGTTTCTTGGTGGAAGGCTTGCGGGGGTTGCTGGTTTTTCCGGCGAGTTGGTGGAAGCGGGCAGCTATTGGTGGTCTTTGCCGGGTGATGTCCGACGGCGGCTCAAGGATCTGTTAGGGTTTTTTTTATGCTTTTTGTCTCTGAGGAAGAAGATGTTAGGTTAATTTGTATATTATGGTTAATGGGGTATGTGCTAACAATATTTGGGCTTTAATTTGGGCTAAAATTGTCTGAAAATTTAAATTAAATACCTATAAAACTCTAAATTGATTTTGATAAGCTATTAGTATTAAAGATAAAACTAAAAATTAAAATTGGGACTATTTTTGTTATTTTTAAGGATTATATTAAAACAAAAAAATAGGTTCAAAGTAATATATCCTCCTCAAAATATCTAACGCGAATTAAGTAAAAAATTTGAAACTATTTTTTTTTTTGTAATTTTCAATTTTTGTTCTTAAAATAATCTAAAAAGTCAAAATTAGTTAAAATAACTATATTAAGCCTAAATTAAATATTTTACGCTAAAATGAGTTAAATTTTGGGGAAGGTCAAAAATTACATGTCTACACATGTTTAATTAAGACAAGCACATATTTTGAAAGTTAAGCACAATTAAAGCAACATATAAACAAACATCTCTGGTTCAAACAAGACAAGTAAGCACACGTGGAAGTATATCAGCCAATATGATATAAACTACAATTCTTTTTACCTATAGGCCTTGGTTTGCCTAGATTCACTAAAGAGAAAATTACCTTCATTGTCACTTGACCCAACATATCAACAAAATTAGGCCCATATTTTAGGTTCTTACCCGATTTGACCCAGATTTTACATATATTGTAAAATTATTTTCATCGGTTAGCCCAAAGCACTTAAAATGTTTTTTCTTTCTTTTTTCTTCATTCTCGACGCACCCATTTCTCTCCCAACCACATCTCTTTTCTTTCTTTCTAACCCAAACAACTTTCATCATCCTCTCTTACTCTAGTCTCCATTATTCCTCCTCCCCACACTCTCTACACAATTTTGGCTCAGGCTCTTCCTCCGTCGTCCAAGCCCGCCAAGTCTCATGGTGGCAAGCAAAAGAAGAATTGAAGATTTTGGAAGAAAAATAAAAACCCACGCAGATATGAAATCTTTAGCTCTCAAACTTGATTTGCAGTGAGAAATAACCACTAATTTTGGAAGATTTTGAAGTTTAAAATTCGGATTATTATTACGACTTTAAAGTCTTGGATCTAAAACTGGATATTTCTAGGTGTTAAATTCAGAATCGTTCACATAAAGTTGTAGTACATAGTATAATTCGAAGTTGGAATAAAAAATCATAATCCTGTAGCAGTTTGTATCGACATTGTATAATATTGTATAATTATATATATGAATGTATAAATACCTCTTATACAGTATTATACATATTTATACAAGTTGCTATATTGTTTACAGTTATTGTATTGTTGGGCTCAATGTATTTTTTTACTGAAAATATTGTATAACTAGTGTTCATATACAGTTATATAGTATTGTATACTTATGTATAATTTGTGTATAAATGTGTATATTTATGTATAATGCTATATAATTGTATATTTTTTAGTTTATAAGAATCTAGATACAATGTCATTGCATAAGAGGCTTCCATGGAAGTTTGACACTTTCTTCTCTTTTTTTTTCTTTTTTGTTTATATGAAATGTGAAAAAGTTTTTATATGTGCTAGAGAAATTCTACAATTTTTTTAACAAGTTTTGATTTTTGTTTTATTCAACAATTGCACATAAAATTCTATTTTTAATTTAAAATTTAATTAACAATTTAATACGTAAAAACCCAAATGATTCACCATTTAAAAGAGTACGAAGATTGAAATATTTAATTGAATAATATGTTTTGCCATAAGAAAAAGAGAAAATAGGAGAAATAATTTATTTTAATAAATAATTTGTAGTATTTAAATTGGGGAAGAAAAAGAAACAAAGATATAGACAAAAGTTTTGAAAGGGATGTGGGGAGAGGGAAGGAAAGTTGTAGATTTAAAAAAATCTTGTCATACCATACCCTGTGAACGATATTATATTGCCAGAAAAAGAATTGATAGTTGATATTTATTGGGTCATCCGATGAAAATATTGTTTTAGGCTAAGCGGTTGAAATGTATTTTGTTCAATTGTACTTTTATGAAATTATCCCTTCACTAAACAATAAATATATAACAGAAGTATCCAATAATAATATTAGTACCAAAGATATATACACATAATAAAAAGAAATTTTATTATCTAAAAGTGAGAAGGAAAAAGGAAACTAGACTCTTTGTTATAGGGCCAGTAGACCAAGCCCCGCAAGTCTAAAGCAGAATCACGGTACTAGACTTGAAATTGGTCCTGAGTTCTAAAGAACTAGGTAGCCATAGTTCAAACATGCACCCAAAGAGATAAATATAAATAATAACGGCAACCAACATGAGGCACAACATAACAATATAACAATGAGTAAACAAGTATTAAAGAATACAATGGAACTATTTTCATTTGTATTAACCCTGAAAGGATTAATAAGAGTACTCATGGATTAGAGGATTAAAGTAAAACTTATCCATGAAAAAATACCCTTAGAATCCCTAGCACATCAGAGTTCATAATGATCTCACAAATACCGAGCAGTGTTTACAACAACAACAACAACCCAGTATATTCCCACAAGATGGGGTCTGGGGAGGGTAATTCGTAGACAGACCTTACCTCTACCCGAGAGGGCAGATAGGATGTTTCCAATCGACCCTCGGCGCAGGGAAAGGAAAAGCAAATAAAAACAAAAACAAAAACCGCATTAGTTACTCCAGCATACAACGCATAAAAATTATCTAAACATAAGAGACATAAATACCATAAATAAGCAGGCATCCAATAATATCATAACAGTAACTACAAAATACCGAGCAGTGTTTGTGCCAGGGAAAAGCACAGGTTCCATTTCAAATACCCTTAACTATTCACACTTTCTCTTCCTAAAGGTTTAGATACAAATGAGGTATTCACTTTAGTAATTAACATGAGAGCAACAGTATATATATATAGTTTCATACAAGAATTTCCATCGAAACATTATCACTACACCATTAACCTTAGAATCAGAACTCAAACACAAAGTAGGCAAACTACTAGAAGTACTTAGAGTATCAATGACCATTTATAGCATGTATCAGAACACTGAAAGAAAAACTGTCACACTGATGTAAGAACAGAAGGAGCTAGTGGAATTTATTAGCAAATCAACATTAGGTTAGAAATGCTAAATTAAGTGATAAAAAATGATTGGAAAGACATGCACATCATCAATCTCATTAGTTCTGCTAAAAGTTCAGTATTTCAGGGAACCTCAACTAGGTTCACAGCAATGTTGTCAAAGGCGCGCTTAAAGCGCGCCTAAGCCCTGAAGCGAGGCTCAAAACACGTTGAGCGCTTCGCCTTGCTTTGTGGGCGCTTTAGTATCGTATCAAAGCTCTAAGGCATACTTTTCCTTGCCAATGAATGTAATCCTGAAAAGGCGACATTAAACAATTGATATTTCACTATATCGTGAATTTTTTTTTTCAATTTCTTTGTCCATATATTGGTTATTCATGCTTAAAATGATTAGTCTTGGACTACATGCATATTTTTACTTTTTCCCTGTTGCGCCTTTTTTTTATTAAAGCACACGCTTTATTTGCGCTTTGCGCTTCAAGCCCCAACGGACCTTAGAGTTCTTTTGCGCTTTTCGCCTTTGATAAACACTGATTCACAGTACTTCCAGTCTTTCAGTGACCTTAAGAACAGTCAGAAGTAAACATACATACATGGTTGAGTCTCTATTCTACTAAACACTTATATTAACTAGTATAGGCTTCCTAATGATAATAACAACAGCAGAGACATCAAAGTAGGCCGGACGGATAAGTTTTGATCTAATTCAAACTTAATAGCAAAGTATCTAGTCAATCAGGTTACTTCAAATTCATGATATACAGACACGGATATGACCCAGACATGGGCCGGCAGAGGCGGAGCTAGGATTTGAACCTTATGGGTTCGGGATTATAATCCTTTTAAGTTACTGGGTTCTAAATTAATAATTTATACATATTCATTGGAATTTTCAATATAAATACAGGTGTACGCAAAAGCTACTGGGTTCGGCCGAACCCACAGCTAATACTGTGGCTCCGCCCCTGTGGGCCAGTGTTCATTTCAAAGAGACAAGCAAGTATTATTGAGTTTGCTCAAGCCTACGAGTAACAGCAGTAAACTCCCCATTTCAAATTTTGTATAGCTCAGGCTGCTAAGCTATTAGGGAAGACAAATTCATTTTTCTTCTTTGACAAAACAGTTTTCAAATAAAGCACTTGGTAGTTTATTTATGAAGCTTTCTTACATGACAATCAGGTAAGATGTACATGAGCATCAATGTGTAAACACAAGTATAGAAGTCATTAAGGATCACTTAACCAAGTATAGAAGTCATTGAGTATCGTTTAAAAGATCAGATGAGCAGATTGCATGACAACTAAACTGATGAACTCATGTAATGAGTTGAGGTTATAATAACAGATTTGCATGAATCCTTAAGTGTGCACATCAGACATGGTTTTTCAATAATAAATTGTTCAGTCAATGTAAACAATTTAAAGGCATAATATGAACTATGATGAAGATCACTTTTATTTGATCCATGGAATGGTATAACATTACAAACATAAGGATCCATATGGCATGGTGCAGTAGATAAGCTCTTAAAATGACATTAAGCAAGGTCTAAAAGGCATAGTTCAATTAAGTTGGTCAAACACAAACAGTAAAATCATTATTCAACTGACAGAGTATGCATAACATGAGTTTAGGCCTATTTCAATTCATTATAAAGAGATTCAACAGGATCAGTCATCAAGAAGGCATTTATTGTTTATCTAAATCATAAGATGTGAAGTTCATTAACATCAGTAACTGGTCAGCAACAGTAACACATTCATAACCATTCAGTAAAAAATTTATTCCATAAGCAAGAAAGACATGTGAAGGCAGGATATAATAATCACGAAAATGAGTTACTGATATGCATTACAAACAAGAGCTAATCAACAGAGAAGACACAATTAATTAAAGAAGGAGGGGGAGGGGGGATCAGTGTACACTAACCTTCTGCAGGGTAGAAAACCAAACAAGAGCTTTTTATTTAACCATTTAGGAGTGTGAACCCCAATTAATCACGTACAACAACCCAACTCGAGCAAAAATGAAAGGAAGAAAAGAAAGTTAAGATAAAGCTACTAGAACTTCAAGACTTAACCAAAAGCCTTAAAATTTTGAAATCTTTCAATGCTTTAACTGATAGTACTAGGTATATTCGCGTTTTCCAAGTCATGTTAGGTGAGAGCATTGAAATATCATATATATAGTGGATGGTAAAGCCTTAGGATTTCAAATTAGTTCAAATAAGTAGTGGATGATGATGATAAAAGATAGGAAAAATTAAGAGGAATTAAGGGGAAATCAGTGATGGATTTTACTTGAGAAGAGGGAAGTCGGCCATTGAAGTCTTCAACTTAGTGGTCAAACCCCAAAGTCTAGAGGTCACTGTGTTTGACCTCTGTTACAAGAGTGGCAATGAAACAGTACTCGACAGGGTAAAAGAAAGAGAAATGAAATTAAAAATAAAATAAGGAAAAATAGGATAAGAAATAGAGATTTCATTCATTGAATTCATCAGAGGTGATTACAGCTATATATGTAGAATATTCTCCGCAAAAAGTACAGAGCAATTCTCTACAAATGGTTCCACTATCTGTAATTACACTGTCCAACTCGGCAGGATCTATATGGTATAAAACAAGGAAATTAAGGGACTAATGTGTAACTAAAGAAACTTATCATTTAAAAGCTAAGGGACTAAATTGGATATCTTTGAAACTCTGTTTTCATAACGACTAATTCGTTATGTCCTACTTGAGCAGCTCATCGTACAACTTCCGCAAGCTGTGCTTTCCTTCTTCTTCATTCTCTATATCAGATCCCCCCTGTTAAGAAATTCTGTGTCTCAAGGAAGGAATGAAGGAAAGCGCACCATAAGAGAATGGTAATCTTCCCAAGTAGCCTGTTCTGGTGGTAGCTGATCCCACTGGATGAGAACTTGAGTGACAGCTTTGTTTCCCTTTTTAACCAAACGTCGATTAAGTATTTTGAGGGGGTTAGGACAGTAGGTACTGGCAATGTCAAGGACTGGAGGATGGGAAATCTGAGAGGGTAAATTATGGCAGAATTTAAGTTGGGAAACATGAAAAGTGGGGTGGAGAAGTAACTCATATGGAAGAGAAAGTTTGTATGCAACAGGGCCAACTTTTTGTAGGATTTGATACGAACCATAGTATTTAGCTGAAAGTCTTGAAAAGTGGGAGCCTGATAGTGTGACTTGTCTGTAAGGTTGGATTTTGAGATAAACCCAGTCACCTTCTTTGAATTGCCTATCCGATCGATGTTTGTTAGCTTGAGTAGTCATCCTTTGTTGTGCTCTTTGAAGATGATGTTTGAGGAGTTGTAGTTTGAATTCCCTAGTCAAGAGGCTTCGATCAACCTCTTCCATAGCTGAATCACCTGCTACATAGGGTAGATGAAGTGGGGGTGGCTGGCCATACAAAGCTTCATATGGTGTTGTTTGTATGGAAGAATGAAAGGTGGCGTTGTACCACCATTCAGCAGAAGCTAGGTAGGAACACCAGTCAATTTGGGAGTTAGAGCAGAAGCATCTAAGATATGTTTTCAAACATCTGTTGATGACTTATGTCGGACCATCTGTTTGAGGATGGTATGCTATTGAGGTGTTAAGTATTACCCCATGCATAGAGAACAATTCTTGCCAGACTTTGCTAGTGAATATGGGATCCTTGTCACTGACTATATCTTCAGGCATACCATGAAGCCTGTGGATCTGTTCCATGAAGAGTTTGGCTACTTCTGCAGCTAAGTAAGGATGGGAGAGGCTTAAGAAATGGGCATACTTGGTAAGTCTATCAACCACCACTAGAATCACAGTTTTCCCTTTGGATTTGGGTAGCCCCTCAATGAAGTCCATGCTAATGCTGCTCCAAGCTGCAACTGGTAGCTTTAGAGGTTGTAGAAGACCTGGATAAGGGGACCTATCATACTTGTGTCTTTGGCAAATATCACAACCATTGACATAAGTGTGGATATCTTCTCTTAGCCCTTTCCAGTAGAACAATGAAGAGATCCTTCTGTATGTCTGTTCAATCCCTGAGTGTCCTCCCATAGGAGAATCATGCCACAATTGCATAATACTTGTCTTCAAGTTAGGATCAGACCCAATCACCAACTTACCATGCCTCCTGAGTTGTTCATGAAAGAATGTGTAGCCCTGTACTTCTGTACCTTCCTTTTAAGGACTGAATCAAGGCAGTTAAGTCTGGATCCAAGTGCCAACTTTGGGTGATCATGTGAAGCAGGTCTGTCTTGACAGAAGATAGGGTAAGGGCAGCAAGTTCAGCTGCAGGCAACCTGGATAAGGCATCAGCCACCTTGTTTTCCTTTCCCTTCTTGTACTCAATCATGAAGTCATATTGCATCAACTTGGCTATCCAATTTAGTTGTGATCCAGTATGCAACTTTTGCTCAAGGAGGAATTTCAAAGCTTTCTGATCAGTCTTTACTGTGAAAGGCCTACCAGTCAGGTACTGTGCCCACTTTGTGACAGCCATGACTAATGCCAACAATTTCTTATCATATACTGATAATGTTTGGTACTGAGGTGATAGACCCTTACTCAAGTAAGCTATAGGTTGGCCTTTTTGCATCAGTACTGCACCAATACCATTGCTACAAGCATCTGTTTCTACTATAAAAGGTGTGGAAAAATCAGGAAGTGCCAATACAAGGGCTGAAGTGAGGGCTTCATTGAGGTTAATGAATGCTGAAGTGGCTTGAGAGGACCATTTGAAGATGTCCTTCTTGAGTAAGTCAGTAAGTGGTTTACTGACGACCCCATATCCTTTTATAAACCTTCTGTAGTATCCAACAAGTCCCAAAATCCCCTCAGCTGTTTAATATTGATAGGTTCAGGCCACCCTTGGATTGCTTCAATCTTCTGTGGGTCAGTGGCTATTCCTTCAGCAGAAATGTAATGGCCTAGATACTCAATTCTTGTTGCTGCAAACACACACTTGCTTTCTTTAGAAAAAAGCTGATGTTGTAACAACAAGTCAAATGTGAGCCTCAAATGTTCCTCATGTTCCTCTAATGTTTGCTGTAAACCAAAATATCAACAAAGAACACCAAGACAAACCTCCTCAGGTATGTTTGAAAGATGTGGTTCATGAGCCCTTGAAAACTAGAGGGAGCATTAGTCAATCCAAATGGCTTAACAAGGTACTCATACTGTCCAGAGTGTGTCTTGAAGGCTATCTTATGCACATCAGAAGGGGCCATTCTAATTTGGTGATAGCCTGCTCTTAGGTCTATCTTGGAGTAAATTTCTGATCCTCCAAGTTCATCCAACAGCTCCTCAATGAGTGGTATAGGAAACTTATCCTTAATAGTGATCTTGTTTAGAGCTTTGTAGTCGACACACAATCTCCAAAGAACCACAGGTGAAGCATAGGAGCTGGAGCTATACTGGATGATGCCTTGAGCCATCATTTCCCTTACTATATCTTCAATCACATACTTTCGAATTGGAGAATATCTGTATGGTCTAGAATAACAGGGACACTTCCTTTAATCAATGGAATGTGATGATCAAACACCCCCCTTGATGGAGGCAACTGGTTGGGTTCTTGAAAGACTAAGCTGTATTCAGTGAGAAATGTTTGGATGGGAGCAGGAATCTCATCAGGGGGCTGAGAGGTTACAGATGAAGGCATGTTGGTTGAGAGACCTTTATCATAAAGATCTGAGCAGTATCAAGAGTAATGTTGTGCAATGCCTTAGTATCTACTGTCTTGAAGGAAGGATAAGTGCCATGTAGGTTAACAGTTTTTCCCTGGTAAAAAAATTGCATAAACAACTTCTCAAAATTGACTTTGATATCTCCCAACTTGCACATCCACTGGATTCCTAGGATAACATCACATGTGCCAATTGGAAGCACTAAGAAGTCATCTTAAAAGAAGACCCCTTGCATAAGCCACTTAAAGTTTTTGCTTCCTGTTATAGATTGAATTACCCTCCCATCAGCCACAGACACATCTTGTGGTTGTATCTGGTTAATTGGACAACCTATTCTCTTAGCAGCCTTCTCATTGATAAAGTTGTGGGTGGAACCACAATCAATGAGAACATTGATAGGGTTGTGTTCAGAAAAGCCTTGAATCCTAAGAGTCCTGAAATCCTTAATGCCATTCAGAGCCTGTAGGGATATTTCACAGCTTTCAACAGGATTAACAACATCTGAAGGCTCCTCAGACACCTCCACTTCCAATTATTTATCTTCCTCCTGGTTCAATTCTTCAGCAAGCAGTTCCAAGGAATAGAGGTACCTCTTGGCCTTGCATTTATGCCCTGGTGTAAATTTCTCATCACAGAAAAAACTCACCCCTTGAGCCTTCTTCTTACCATTTCAACAGGGGTAAGTCTCCTCTTCTTGAATGCATCCATGTTAGCAGTACCAGGAGGTTTATAGACAAGTGCTATGGGACTTGTAACTCCAGTAGAGCCTGGTCCTTGGTGAGTCCTCACAGCAAAATGCTGGTGCAATAGGGTAGCTGCCTTGATGGCATTGCTCTGTGCAAGAAAACTGGCCTCATGCAGTCTAGCCAAGTAGTAGGCTTTTGGTAAACTAGTGGGATTGCCAATTCTCACAGCATTGTTGATTTCAGGTTTAAGATTATTCAGAAATATACTAGTAGCCTTCTGATCATAACACTTTCATTCTGGTCATTCAGCAATTCTACTGACAAGTTCATTCTGGTCATAACACTATTAAAAGCCTTCTGATAATCCTTCACACTCCTAGTATGCTTTATGTTCATAATCTTAGTCATAGGATCTGAGTATTCAGCCCCAAAGCTATCACATAAAGCCCACAAATACTCATCCCAAGTAGGAAGTGGCATTTGACCTCTACTCCTCATATAACCTAAATGCCATTGCAAGGCATCTCCTTCAAAATGCATAGAAACCAGTTTCATTTTCTGCTGGATAGTGAGATCCTCATCAGAAATAAATTGCTCAACCTTGTATAACCATGTTCTAAGGTCCTCACCATTGAACTTAGGAAACTCCACCTTGTGGTATTTGGTGAAGGGCATGTTTGGCAGTGTCACATGGTGTGTGTTCAAGTTGTGGGGTGGGTTAGTAGTAGAAGTATTAGGATACTGATAAGGGGTGATACAAAAGGGGCCTGATGGTATAGGTTTGGAGGTATATGTGTGTTTGTGTGCTGGTAAGCAGAAGGGAATTGGCTAGGTTGAGTATATGAGTGATGGTAAAGAGGTAAGGGTACTGAAGGTGAGCCTTGTAGTGGTGGAGTTTGGTAATACCTTCCTTGTACATTAGGAAAGTATGGTGCTGGAGGCATTCTTGTTCTGGGAAGGGTGTTTTGGAATGGCTGTGGCCCCATAGACTGAAAAGGGGAAGGTTGGAATTGGGATGTTTTTAGACTTTGGGTGCAAAGAGAAGAACTAGGGTTCATGGGAGCTGGTGGGATTGAGGTTGAGGAGTTGATAATCGAAGCAGCAGTCTGCACATTAGGGACAACTGAGCTAACAGTAGGGAGATTCGAATGCATGGTTGAGGTGTTAGCTCCAGTAGAGCTAGGAGAAACAAAATCACCCAAATCGAAGGGTCTATCATTGGGAGAATACAGCTCACCTCCACTGTAAGCTGCAGATTTATCTCTTTCTGGTCTTTTCCCTCCATGAATGACTTCATTGAGCACTTCCATCAGCTCACTCAATGCTTCCTCTTGGTTTTTGCTACTTTGTTCTTGGTGAGCCTCAAGTAGATCTTGTCTGGCAGTGAAGCTAGACATATCGTGTGAGATTTTCTTGAGCACCTCCATAACACTGTTGTTGTCTGCCATTGTCGTCCACAGAGCCAAGAGCTTGCTCTGATACCACTGTTATAAGAGTGGCAATGGAACAGTACTCGACAGGGAAAAAGAAAGAGAAATGAAATAAAAAGAAAATAAGGAAAAATAAGATAAGAAATAGGGATTTCATTCATTGAATTCATCAGAGGTGATTACAACTATATATGTAGAATATTCTCTGCAAAAAGTACAGAGCAACTCTCTATAGATGGTTCCACTATCTGTAATTACAGTGTCCAACTCGGCAGGATCTATATGGTATAAAACAAGGAAATTAAGGGACTAATATGTAACTAAAGAAACTTATCATTTAAAAGCTAAGGGACTAAATTGGATATCTTTGAAACTCTGTTTTCATAACGACTAATTCGTTATGTCCTACTTGAGCAGCTCAGCATACAACTTCCGCAAGCTGTGCTTTCCTTCTTCTTCATTCTCTGTATCAACCTTTGGGAGAAAGAATCACAATGATGAAGCTGAAGATACAACCATGAATGCTCTAATTTCAAAGAACGAAGGAGAAAATCAGATGAATTGAAGTTTCGTCTTTTAGATCTAGGGTTTTCAGATTTGGGGATTTGATGTGTAGTGATGAAAGGTGAAAGAATCAGGCGAGATTCGTGGGTATAGCAAGCAAATTAAGTGTTGTAAAGTTCGAATTCATGACCTTGCACTGATTTCTGCAAGGATGGAAGAATGATGGGAGATGGTTGAGAGAATAGACAGGAAAGGAGGAAATGTGAGAAGTGATTAAGGTTAGGGGTCACTTGGTTGGTCTCTGAGTTTAACGTGAGATGCATCGTAGACCGTTGGATCATTTGAATAATGACCCTGATAATTCCAGATATAAAACCTGGTAAACTGGTTAATGGGGAAAAAGCGTGGACCGTCAGAAGCGTGCTATCCAACTGTTAGGAAAAATCTAATTAGAGGTTTATTTAACATAAAAGGAAAAGTGGGAATAAAGTTGGACCGTCGATGATTTGGATCGACGATCCAGATCACTTGTGTTTGTTTAGGAAGCGGATGATGTGGCATGATTATATTGGCTTTTAAGACTTGGCATGAATTGCCAATGTGGATAGGAGGGGGTAGTTCTGGATCGGGTTGAGCGATTGGGCCAGTGTTTTGGGATAAATTGATTTAACAAATAGCCACATTGTGTTTGATTAGGCTTTACAATTGTCGCCTTTTAATCTTTTAATCCCTTTAAAATTAACTTAATTAATTCTAATTGAATATGTTAAAAATATAATCATCAAATTCACTATAAATTACATTAAATAATTCATTATTTATTAAATTAATTTATTTACCAAATTATGAAATTTAATTTTGGATTAATTTGAATAATGAGCGATGTAACTAAAAATCATGAATTAATTTATTATATTAATTATAAAACTTGTGTATCAAAATATAGAGGTTGTTTTAATAATTTTAAAATAGTAAGGGAAATATATTCTATAATTATTTAATACCAAATTATTAGTTTAACACTATTAATTACTAATTTCCTTTTATATTTATATGAAAATAGGTATTATTGATTAGAAAATATTGTGACCAAATTTATTGCAATACAACAAGTATAAATAATTTAATTTTAAAAGGAAGAGTCAAAATTGGTCGTCAAACACTTATATCTTGTCCAAAATAACTATAAAATCGTATGTTAAAGTCACTATCATTTTTTTATAACCGTGGAAAGAGCGAATAAATTAACAAGTTTCTACTAAATGCCAGATTAATCAGAGTTATGGGATTCCTTAACAGTATGATTGGGCAAATATTCTTTAGCAATATATCCATAAATATTCTCTTATAATGATAAAAGTAGAATGAAAAATTTGAATCGCAAATTCAACGTATTATGCCTATTGGGGGAAGTTTATTAGTGATGTAAATAGCAAATCTGATTCCAAATGCATGGTGGTGTGCAAATCTGATTCCATACGCAAGTTGGTGTTTGGGGATAAAGTCAGGAGCATTTTTTAATGCCCAAATGTTAGAGACGACCACCATTATATGTTCGCCATTTCAGAACCTCAATAAGAGGAATAAGATCCTCACTTATCTGATTGGAATCCTAAATTCCTCTTGCCAAAACCCTATAAATATAGAGAGCATTTATACAAGCAAATTATCTCAATATTTTAGTAAGACTCCTCTTCTTTAGACAATCTATAATGGTTCTCCAAACTGAAAGCTACCCTGCTCTTGGCTTCAAGCAGCAACAAAGCTACTATAATGGGAACGACTTCTACTCCTCTGAGGACAAATATAACAGCAACTACGGCTCAAGCATGCAAACGACAAAGCCTTATGGTTATCCCAGCGTAACCACTCCTCAGCGCACCCAACATCACATGATGATGAGCCAAGGTGGCTATAGCCACGACGATGATAGCTGGTACAACAAGGATAAGTATCAAACTGGCTATGGTCAACAAAATAGCCATGGCCAATATGGGCACATGTCCCATGATTCCTCAAACTTTTCCAACGATAATAGTGGCTATGGAAGTGGAACGCAGCACTCTAGTTCCCATATTGATGGTGGCTATGGGAGCGGAATGCAGCACTCTAGCTCCCGCATGAATGGTGGCTATGGGAGCGGAATGCAGCATTCTAGCTCCCACATGAATGGTGCCTATGGGAGTGGAATGCAGCATTCTAGCTCCCACATGAATGGTGCCTATGGGAGTGGAATGCAACATTCTTCTCACATGAACAATGGCTATGGGAGTGGAATGCAACAATCTTCTTACTCTCATATTCCTAGAGGATTGGGACCAACAGAACACGGTTCTCCCAAATACTATGGACAGGATTCCGATAGGGCCCCTGGTTACTATGAGCAGCACAGCAAGAATACTGATATGTGGAATTTGAAGAGTTTGGATGATTAAATTCCCAACACTTTTGTATAAGGTGCAACAGTGTGCTTTGATTGAGGCTTTGGCTATATCACAAAGGCCTGTAACCTAAATAACAAATATAAACAACCCTGCTGCTATCTACTTATCCATGTATTTTCTTATTTATAACTAAACTAAGAATAATTTGAATTATACGTAGCTATAATGATCATGGTGAAGTCATTTATAATCGTAGTTGTTGTCATGTTACAGTTCCATAACAGGGCCTAAATAAACCATGTGGCTGTCACGGCCCAATTTATCTAAGCCTTGACGGCACCTTACCCGTCCTGTTAAGCGAACCAAATAACACAAGCACGCCCAACTATGTTTTATAAAAAGGACCAAGCGGTCGCTGCAAATATAATCCGGTCTAAGAGTCCGGAGTCGAATCCCACAGAGAACTAAGACTTAGCTCCAACTATCTACTAATACTAGGAAGACAATCTCAAAAAATTCATAAGTTATAAATATTAAGTTTCTGTTTTGTAATTAAATAACAAATTAAAATAGTAAATTAACAACTAAAAACACTAAGGGTTGCAGATAAGATTAAGGAGAGGTCTAGAGTTATGTTTTCCCAGTTGTCGGAATTCTCCCCGCTATGTTTTCTATAATTTTGTCTAAATATCCTCTACAGATCGTGAGTACTTCGGGTGTTGTATTTTCCTTCCAAGCAAATACCACAATTTACTAGACATATTCTTCTTAACTACGTTGGCTGGCACTAGTTAACCACTCAAAAAGATCGCACTAAAGTTTTATTATTCTTAATCCCACCTTTAAATCCTCTGTATTGATTCCTCACATATGTTAGGAGTAATATTGTTCAACAACTACCAAAATGTGTATCATTTTTCAAGCAATACAAACTAAGAAGGCACAATCAATTGAGGGCCCTTCAATCAACTAAGATAATCACGTAGTTGAACAAGTAAAGAAAATTCAACGAAAAAATTATATTAAATGCAACACAAAATCATTCTCCAAAAGGTTCCATCAAATACTAAATAAAAGAGTTTGGCTACTCATAACCATACTAACAATTATGATAACAGTTGAAAGTATTAAACTATAGATTACGGAAAAATGGAGAGAAAAATCTTGCGATCCCTTGCTTCAAAGTGTTTCCATAGTCTTTTGCCTCTCTAATAATGTCTCCTCTTATTGAGGTTAAGAATCCATTTTATACATGTTGAGGGCATGTAGGGTCGAAACTACCAAGTCCTTGACGAATTAGGACGAAAGTTGCCCTTGGGCGTCCCGCTTTGCGCCTGGTGCAAGCCTAGACACCAAACTATTTCCACTTTTGTGCTCTGCTACCCTTGGCGTTTTGGTTGGTGCATGGCGCAAACCTGGGCACCAAGGTTATACTTCTTCCAAATTCGTCCATTTTTACTTCAATTTTCATTCAAGCTTTCCAAATCACTCCCAATTGACTCTTACACATATAAATACCATTATTAAGCTCGAGTCACAAATATTCACACTAGAGTTAACAAGACCGAGGCATTATGCAACGAAAAGTACATTCAAAAATAGAATATTAGTCTAATATCACCACCCCACACATAAGCTCTAGCTCGTCCTCGAGCGACTTAAAACCCCCTTAACAAAATAATGGATGCAATACATCATACAATAGAGGAAACTTTGGCAATTCAATGCACTACACCTATGATCATGGTTGATACCTACAATTAATCTCTTGTATATGCATTCATACATTTCACAACTTTCACATATCTGAATATTAGTGACCATTTTAAAACACTCAAACAACCTGCCCATAACCACCCAACCTCAAAGTCCGACTCATGGCCAATAAGCACTTTCAACTCGAGCACTCACCCAACAAGAAGTGTTTTATACGTCACGTATACGTCATGGAATCAGGTGCCTCATCAAAGATTAAGAGGGTATTTTGTCCACACATTCGAATATAATTTAAGGACATCACATATATGAACATAGAACTACTCACTCTCACATGAAAAGTCATGTGCATTCTATGGTTGTACGATAGGTTTTCCCGTACTGTATATCTCTAGTAATCTAAGCTTGCACAATCTAAGATCAATTAGGCCTTTATGAGTTGTATTGTAGGGTAAGGAGTGATTAGGTTATATTCTGGGTATAATGACTAACACTCCTAAGAACATTAATATACCACACTTAACTTTCAAATACACACTCTTAATGACCAATTCAAGATATGCCATGAAATCATATACAACTTGGCCCTTCTTCTTTAAGCACAACTATGCATTCACTAGCCGGGATTAAGAGGAATAAGAGGTATATTTTCTATGTTTTCCTTTTATTTTCTTTCACACTCTCCATAAGTTGGTTTGCCCGGCTAATGATCTTTCAAAATATACATGCACCTTTGGCCTTTCTAGGATTTTGCTCAAAAACTAGCCCAACTCCTACCTTACCATTTTAGCAACTTAAGTACTTTTGGAGGTAAATGTTTGAAAAGATTTGATTAGGAACAAATTGGAATCAACTTGAAATGTGGGTGTCAAAGAAAAAGTTCATAGGCTCAAATGCACTATCTAAGGATAATTTTATCAATGGCATAATAGCTCAGTGGACAATCAAAGAAATACCTACATCATCTCCTAGATTTATTTTGGTTTGACTAATATACATGGAAAGATCTAGACAAATACATAGCACATAGTATAATCAAAACTCCACATCACACAATACGCATGAGCCTAGTCAGCACGGTTCCATTCCAATTCTCATGTTTAGGAAAGTAATCACAAAGTCAATAAGTATTAAGCAAAAAAATACTATATGAACAATAAGCCAAATAACTGAGAGAAAGCATCACATACATGCTATTCAACCTTTCACGTCATCAATTTTCATCAAAACATGTTAGGAAGGTAATTTGCATGCCAAGGCCTAACTATGCTAGCATCAAACATGTCAAAAGCTATATAGAACACTCAAGTTTTGTTCCCTTAGTTTCCTTAAATATATATTTAAAAAATAACTACCTAGTTCAAGTTTCATCCGTTGGAAAAAGAACCGATGCAGAATTAAAAATCTAGAGGGGCTATTATCTACCTACGCCTAAATAAACAAAATATTTTTGAATTTTGTTTATCGGACTGTAATCTCTCAAAAAAGCTATCCAAGAGATCTACCGTTAGGAAAAGTCCTTTTTTTTTAAACTTAAACTAACACAACTAAAATATAATTGAAAATCGCCTAAACAATCTCCTCACACCATACTTAAAAATGCGCATTGTCCCTAATACACATCATAAATAGAAAAAGAGTGAAAAGAGCTCCCTAGTAGGTCAAAGGACGAAGCATTAGCAGCAGCTCATAGGATATTCGGACTTCTTCCAAACGTAATTCTTTGTACAGACACCCTACACCTAGTTCTAACCATCTTACTTGCTTTTTCTTTCTTCCAATGGCCTTTCTTCCCGTGTTCCTATGAAAAATAAAAAAGACAACACCACAAGAATAATACAAAGATAAAAAAATGAAAATAAAAATAAAATAATAAAGCTGGATTGCTTCTCAACAAGCAATTGATTTAACGTCGTGACACAATGTAAATCACTTTTGCCTCTACCTCGAGCTTATGAATGGAACACCAAACTTTTGTTCAAGCTTATGATTACGCTCTTGGGACGGTACATATTCTTGCAAGCAAAAATTTTAATAAATTTACATGCCCTTTTTGACTTTCGACCAAGGAGTGTCGCCTTGCCCGAATGGCCTTAAAAATTTTAAAATATAAGGCTCTTCTACCTTTTTCCTTGAGTACTTTTTATGATCATACATATCATTCATTTCATCATCGAAACATAATTTAAAGAAGTGTATAGAATAAGGTCCAAAATGCTCAAATACATTAACATAATTTTCAACCTTCTCAATACCAATCACTCTATAGTGAACTAAATTTGTATCTTCAATGTCCTTGGTTGACTCTACTATTCCTTCCTCAACATCGCTATCCTCAAATTCTAGTTGGATAGGTTATTGGTGTTCTACTCTGATATCCTCCATTGGCAACTCAATTTCACTATCTAATTCATGCTCTTCTTGGCTACTATACCCAGTATTGGTTTGTTGAACATTAAATGCTTCAACCAATTGACTCATTTGTGCCTTTAGGTTGCAAATAGTAGCATTTTGCCTTTGTATGTGCAGTTGTTTCTCATTATTTTATTTCACAAGGCACCTTAGCATATCCTTGATCTCTTTCAAGTCATCATCCCTATGTTATTTGTTCCTATTAACTTTACAAGAAAAAGTAGAACCATCACAGGAAGGGATCGGGGGAAGGATAAGAAATATAAGCACTATCGTGAAAATGATCATCTTGAATACCAAAAATATCACACACATTTCACATATAAGATTGAGTTGGGGCACATAACTTGCTCTCGGGAATATTTTAATTACACTGGATGATTTCCTCCATAATATGCATAAGGATGATCAAAAGTAGAATTACCAACATCAAAACTC
The DNA here is from genome assembly GCA_032618575.1 of Nicotiana noctiflora. Lineage (NCBI taxonomy): Eukaryota > Viridiplantae > Streptophyta > Magnoliopsida > Solanales > Solanaceae > Nicotiana > Nicotiana noctiflora. The sequence continues at coordinate 166,510 of JASVEL010004126.1, read as the reverse complement.
TCATAATTCCAAGATGCCATATATCTCAAATTAAAAATAAAACAAAATAAAAATAAAATAAATTAAACGTTCAAACTCGACATTAAGCAATATTTAAAGTTATAAGTACACTGCTATTTCCCCGACAACGGTGCTAAAATTTGGTCACACCTAACTATTGCCTCATAAAAAGGACTAAGCAGTCGTTGCACATATAATTTAGTCTAAGAGTCTGGAATCGAACCCCACAGAAAACTAAAGTTTAGCTACAAATGTTTACTAATGCTGGGAAGACAAGCTCGAACAATTCCTAAGTTATAAATATTAAGATTCTATTTTCTAACAACTTAATATAGTAAATTAACAAATAAAGACACTAAGGGTGGGAGATGAGATTAAGGAGAGGTCTAGAGTTATGATTTCCCCAATTGTCTGACCCCCCCCCCCCCCAACATTTTTTATGATTTTGCTAAGTATCCTCTACCGATCGTGAGTACTTCTGGTGTCGTAATTATCTTTCAAGAAACTACCATAATTTACTATACATATTCTTCTTAACTATCCTAGCTGGTACTAGGTCACCACTTACCAAACATATTCTTCTTATTCCTATATCCATCTTTAACCCTCTTTATTGATTCATCATATACGTTAAGAGTGATTTTGTTCAACAACTACCTAAAAAAGTTCCATTTTCCAAGAATACACACTAAATAGGTACGGTCAATTGTGGGCCCTTCAATCATCTAAGATAATCACAGAGTTGAACAAGTAAAGAAAATCCAACGACAAAAATTACATTAAACGTAATAGAAAATCATCCTCCAAAAGGTTACATCAAACCCTAGATGAAATAGTTTATCTACGCATAACCACACTAACAATCATGATAATAATTGATAGTATTAAACTATAGATTAAGGAAGAACGAAGAGAAAACTCTTGTGATCCTTGCTTCCAAGTATTCTTGTAGCCTTTTGCCTCTCCAATAATGTCTTCCCCCTAAAAAATAGGTTTAGAACCCCATGTTACACATATTGGGGGCATGTATGGTCAAAACTACCATGTCCAAGCCGAATTAGGACGAAATCCGCCCTTGGGCATCCCGCTTTGCGCTTGGCGCGAACTTGAACACCAAGCTTTTCCCACTTTGTCTTATGACAGTGCCCGCAACCAGGCCTCGGCTATACCTCAAAATTCTATGTACAAATGACAAAAGAAACAAGATCTTGAAATGAAGTGGGGCTCACCAAGTCAGCTAATAAGAGGGTGTACTGCTATCACTGCTCTCGCCCCCTGTAGAACCACTGCATCCATTAAAGATGTAGTACCCCTCAACAAAAGGAATGTTAGTACATATGGGATAGTACTAGTATGAAAACTAAACAACCCCTTAATAGAACGAGTACTTGTATAATGATAAAGAAATATGGAATAAATGAGGGCCTTTTCAATATTAAAGTACCAAGTTAGGAGAAAGAATAAATTTCAAGAAAGGTTCAATATTTTAAGTTGGGATATCTTTAGTACTGATACACCATCGTTCTTTTAGCACAAAATCCAATCTCAGCCCGATCGGTTAAACCCTCTTACTCAAGACGTCCACTTAAAATACCACCATGTGCGCGGTATAGCATCTGATCTCAGCCAGATCAGCTAAGCTGTCACATTCAGCTAGTAATCATCTCATACCATTTAAGTGGAATTATCTCAACACATCAATCTCATCCTATATTTGGGGAAAATTCTCACCACCTCACATGGTTATTTTCCCCTCTCTAGCTCCTACATCGGCATGTGTACTTTCGGGGTTACGTTATTTCATCCTACCCTTCCTTGTTGACTAAATGATACTCCCAAGCAATTTTCATTCAACAAATTTTTTAGCCTATTTCAATGTCTTTTACACTTCCCTTCATTTCATTGGCGCTAGTGTCCTCTATTGTAATATCATTCTTGGCACGTTGGTCATGTTTCATATCTCATGCTCACTTCCTTTGCTTTCAAACACCATCAAGGATTATCAACAACAAAGAATTTAAATTCAAGACTTTAAGTGCACATATGAGAAAATAAGATTCTTAAGCACAATGAGATTTATTACACAATTTGACATACTAGCTTTCATTAGTATCACGTCCTGAAGTCATAACATATTAACACACAAACCATACTTAGATCACATTCTTGAAGGATAACACAATAAGATAAAATCATTCAGAATAGTCAAATTTATAATAGTCAACTCAGGGATTACAATAACAATAAGGGGTCCAATTCTAAGAGAGAAGTTTAGCCAACATACCTTGCCTGAACGTCCTTAAATTACAATAATGTTTCAGAAATCTTAGAGACTTCAATCTATTTGGAAATATAACAAAATTGAACACAAATTAGGAAGGAGTTCATGGTTCCAGCTCATCTAAGCATTTTATCAAGCACTAGGTATGCATTAAGGTTTCAAGGCCATCCTAAGGTGGATTCCTTCATCCCGTTAACCAAGGTCTACCCAATTGAGCTCATAAATCTTCCCACAAACCTTGACAGTACATGCATGCATAACGGATAACTCCCACACCCAAGAATTGCTTTTCTCGTTACCTATTTTCAGTTAAATCCTGAAATTGAGGGCTAGGGAGTAGAATCTTACCTCTAGGATGAAGACCTAGTGAGTTTTCATTGTAAATCCTCCCAGTTGTGACCAAGAATTGATGAATGATTAGTTTAGGGATCCCTTTTAACTCTAGAGCACTTCATCACTCTCAAATTATCATATTTTTACTTAACAAATGGTCTTTAACGTCTATATATTGAAGTAGGGTCAGGTTATAAAAACTAGAAAATGGACCCTCCGTACACAGATCGGCGGTTGCAGGGTAGATCGCATAACGGATATGCAATCCGAAAATGGGCTGAAAAAGTGATGTCAAGAACTGCGTTGTTCGGGTCAAGTCTGCGACCGCATAATGCGCCGCAAAAATGCCCTCTTAGAATCTCGTGCTAGATCTGCGATGGATTGTATGGCCCGCGAAAGCATTGTGCCGTCTCATACTGGATCGCAAAATGACCTTTCAAAATTGGTCATTTTTCTGTTGCACTTTGCTACTGATCTATGGCCTGCAGAGTAATTCTACGGTTGCATAGTGGATCACAGAAATGCCTTGCACCGCCAAAAATATTCTTCAACTCTCTAGCGAACTGTTCAACCCAAAGAATTTGTAATCATCAACACATATGCTACCTTGGCATAACAAAAATGTGGTTTCTATGTGAAAAGGTTAGGGGACCTTACACATACGGAGCCAACGGAACCATCAAAACTCTATTCTAGAATCGTTTACATAGAATTCAAACTTCAATCAACTCTTTCAACTTAATCTTCTAACCTTGGGACTAGGTGCCCCAATTCACTCTGAAACTTCTTTTGAACCAATCCAAACATCCTGATAAGTCACATACCCACAAATGAGCATAGAACAAGCGATGAATAGTGGAATATGGATACAATTCATAAAATAACCGTCCGGGTCGTTACATCTCTAGAAGATGAACCCTTGGAGTCTGGTATCCAAGTGCATCTTACTGCACCGAGTTCTGAGTATCTATGGTATGGGCTTCCCCTCCCATGTTATATGTAGCTAGAGCATATGTATCATACATGTCTATGATATGCAGTTGGAGGAGCCTAGTATAAAGATCATGGTCTCCTAGAGAACAATCATAGCAATAAAGCCCTCTGGCACCTGGCTAGACCCTACTGAACCATTGAAAGTAGAGCCTGTTGTATCTCACAAGCTAAGGTTGGTTAGTGGTAGCATATACACATCATCGAGCGACAACTGGTGATCTACCCCTAGTAGGTGGCATGGTGTGAGTCTTCTCTTGAGCCCAGCCGATACTATACCATACTTCTACCACTCATAGAGGCTCAAACCTCAGGCATTAGCTCGTTCTAACCAGATGCAGAAGCATGGTCCCCACAATCTATGTGATAATAAAATAAACAGATTTGGGCTTTAAGCTCAGACAAAGTTACACGTAAAATTAGAAATAAAGTGAAGTTTATTGGATGCCATGTAGCCTCTTTAAGATAAGTATTGTATGCGGATAAAATCGGAGATCTCAATTTTACAATCATTATGCCTTTCTGTAGCTTCGGCTCGAAGGACCGGGGCACAGCTCGAGGTTTAACCTCGAGGGTTCTTTATGTCTGACCTCAGGGCAGCAATCAAGTTATCATGGACAAGCGAGAAGTTCCTTAGGCAGGTGGTCATAGTTGACAACACCTACAAGAATAGTACCAGTTTATACCAGACTGCTAAGTAGCTCTACCAGAGGCTTTTCTTTGTAATAAGTGCATCTGTACGATATTGGGATTCCCCTTGTATATAAAGGGGACCCTTGTTGTTTCTTGGACACAATATACAATATAAAACATTCAATACATGAATGCTGTCTCGTCTCTAACTTAAACATATTCTCCTTTTATTCTATTACTTACATTTGTTGTGTTTCATTAACTATTCTTCATTTATTACTCCTTATTGATCATAAATAGCCTTCATCAAAGCTCTCAAAGCTTGTAGTCCTTCATCGATATCCACATCTTAGTATCTATCTCGACCTCGAGGCCCCGTATAGGCCAGCTCGAGGCCCCGATTCTCAGCCACTCGGTTTGCTTAAACATATTGTCTTCAAGCTTTTATCTTATTTTCTAGTCTCACACTTAGCATATGTTGCCTAACAACCAGCATAAAAATAAATAACGTATTTTTAGAACCACAAAATCAAATCTAATGGTAATTACTATTTTTAAGGTAAATAGTTTGGCGATCACTGTGAGGATAAGAATAACAGGGATTGTTTTTCTTGTTGGTTTACTACATAATGTAAGTTATGTTTCACACTTTTTCTTATCCAACAATATTTGATTTTAAGTCAAAATGTCTAACTCAGTAAGCGCACATAAAAACAATGGTCTTAAGGACCATGAAGAGAATGGCGTAGCTGTTTCAAATATTGGTGTACTACCACAAAACCCTGAGAATGCACTAGAACCTATCCCCGTTGGTATGAACTCACACAAATCCCAGAACGTTGGTATAGGCTCACGCATTAACGAGAGTACACACCAAGAAAGTCAATAGGGAACTCGGGAAAATCTCACCCAGAAAGAAAGAGAGAAAAATAGGAGAAATGGAGAGGAAAAACCCCAACACATTGTTCATATGATTAGGGGGAGAATTGACACTCCCCAAGGGCCTGGGACTAAATGGATAAAAATTTCCGCTGCAATAGAAGGGCTGATTTTGGGATGCATATTTGAAGATATCTTTGCATTCAGCAAGGAAGATTTTGAGACCTTGTCTCGTCCATATAACGATGCACTGGTAAATTCATTTCTCTTGAATAACATTCAAATTATACGTGTACTCATGTATCTAGGTAGCTAGGCCAACGTAATCAGGTCGAAGGTGGTAGAATAGCTCAGACTTATCAATTTGATCGTACCTACCTCCCAAATCCTCAATGACTTTAACATGGCCAGTGAAGCAACGACGGGGGAGATCACCATTTTGATCAACATATCTGGTGCAGTTCAGGATGCCAACTTCCATGTCATCCAAGGTGACATGAGTTACAACGCATTGTTTGGTAGGCCGGGGATACACAACATAAGTTCAGTACTATCAAATCTGCATCAGATGATGAAGTTTTCGACAAATGATGGTACACAATTGTATATGGAGAATAACATACAGCAAAGGAAAAGTTCACGATCCACTCGGAGGCATATGCACTCTACCCTAGAAGAGCCGGAAGGTAAACAAATCCCCGAGGAAGATGAAGAAGATTTCCTCTCTCCCCAAACCTTCATTTCCCCCAAAGAGTCAGATGCAACAAAGTTGACTATTGAAGAACTAGAGTAAATTGTTTTGACCGAATATCTAGCTGATCCGAACGTATACCTGAGAATAAGATTAACCCCCAAACTTAGGAAAAACCTCATTCAATTTCTTATTAGTAACATTGATTGTTTTGCTTGGTCCCATTTAGATATGAAAGGGATCCCACCAGAAATAACCACCCATCGACTAAGTGTCGACCCCAAATTCAAACCAGTGAAATAGAAAAGGAGACCCCAGTCTGAAATAAAACATGCATTCATCAAGGACGAGGTAACATAACTCCTCAAAATAGGGTCTATTAGGGAGGTAAAATATCCCGAATGGCTGGCCAATGTGGTGGTGGTTCCCAAAAGGGGAAATAAATTAAGAAAGTGCGTAGATTATAAAAACTTAAATAAAGCATGTCCCAAGGATTCATTCATGTTGCCTAACATCGACCGCCTGATCGATTCCACGGTCGGTCATGAGACCCTTACCTTTATCGATGCCTACTCAGAGTATAATCAAATTCAGATTAACTTTGGGGTTAGGAAAAATACTTTATTTGTCACAAAGTATGGGATATGATGTTACAACGTAATGCCTTTCGGGTTGAAAAATGGGGAGTCACGTACCAGCACCTAGTTAATAAAATGTTTGAGTATAAAATAGGCAAATCCATAGAAGTTTATATTGATGACATGCTAGTTAAATTCCTATGCGCAGAGGGCCATTTGACCTATTTGTGGGAAACATTCGACATCCTCAGAAGCTACAACATGAAACTCAATCCCGAGAAATATGCCTTCAGAGTGGGTTCGGGAAAATTCGTAGGCTTCATGATGACGAACTGGGGAATCGAGATTAACCCCGATAAAATCAAGGTCATCGAAGAAATCACGATGGTAAATAATGTGAAGGCCATGAAAAGGATGACCGGACGGATAGAAGCCATATCAAGGTCCTCAAATATGGGTCATCGGTTCTTCTCCTTACTCAAAAAGAAAAACAACTTCGAATGGACTCCAGAATGTCAAGTTTCTTAGAGGGGTTAAAGCGATATCTCACTACCCCACCTTTACCTCAAATGAGGGCAAGACGATGTATTTATGCATGACCGTGTCCGAGATAGCGGTAAGTGGTGTGCTAGTTCAAGAAGAACAACATACGTAATTTCCTATTTATTACGTAAGTCGGACCCTGGGAGATGCTGAAACCAGGTATCTGCATCTAGAAAAATTAGCTCTTGCATTAATAAGTGCATCATGAAAATTGAAACCTTACTTTCAATGCCATCATATTTGTGTTTTAATAACATACTCTCTTTGAAGCATATTGCATAAGCCAGAATTATCGGGCCGACTGGCCAAATGGGCCATAGAACTCGGGGGATATGATATTGAGTATCAACCCCGAACGACTATCAAGTCCCAAATTCTGGCGGATTTCATGGATGATTCTTTGCCCTCCCTCATGCCCGAGGTAGAGAAAGAACTTTTACTAAAAACATGAACATCTTCTGGGGTATGGCCTGTTTTCTAATAGTGCCTCGAATGTAAAAGGTTCCAGGATCGCGTCATTTTGAAATCGCCTACGGGCGGTATAATTAGTAAATCTATAAAAACTACAAGGTTGACTAACAACAAAGCCAAAAATGAGGCTATGATTGCATGTCTTGAATTCGCCAAAGGCCTAGGAGCTAAAGTCATCAAAGCAAAATGTGATTCTTCGCCAAAGGCCTAGGAGCTAAAGTCATCAAAGCAAAATGTGATTCTCTCCTGATAGTAAATTAGGTAAATGGAAGCTTCGAGGTTCGAGAAGATAGGATGCAAATATACTTAGACAAAACACCTTGGTCCATAGAGCTCGAGAGCATAATAGTGAGACTGATGCCCTCGCGAACCTGGGATCATCTGCCGAGGAAGATGACAAACTCCATGGGGTTGTTATTTAGCTATTCAAATCAGTGATCGAGGAAGGTCATGTAGAGACAACTCCACTAGCCTGACGTGGGATTGGAGAAATAAATATATCGATTACTTGGAAAGAGGAAATTACTCGCGGGCCCAAAAGAGTCGAGGGCCATGTAAACCAAATCAACCTGATTATCACTTGACAAAAATAGCACTCTATACAAAAGAACCTTTGATGGGCCCCTAGTAGTATGTCTGGGGATGCAGGACACATATTTTGTGGTCTAAGAAATCCACGAGGGCACCTTCGGAATTCACTCTGGTGCCGATTCCTTAGTCTGAAAGTTGATCAGAGCAGGCTATTGGGACAGCATAGAAAAGGACACCAAAGAGTTCGTCCATAAGTGCGACAAATGCCAGAGATTTGCCCCAATGATTCACCAGCATGGTGAGCAGCTATGTTCGATCTTGTCACTATGGTTGTTCATAAAGGGGGGGATGGACATCGTCAGACTTCTACTAGCGGCACTAGGTAAAGCTAGATTTATTTTATTTATGAATGACTACTTCTCAAAATGAGTGGAATGCAGGGCTTCAAGAAGATAAGAGAAAAAGAAGTCATTAACTTCATCTGGGACTACATCATGTGTCGATTCGGGATTCCTTCCAAGATAACATTTGATAATGAAAAACAATTCATCAAAAGCAGAATAATATAGTTCCTCGAGGATCACAAAATCAAAAGAGTCCTATCAATACCCTACCACCCTTGTGCAAATGGTAGGGTCGAGTATACAAACAAGGCCATCATTCAAAACATAAAAAGAAGTTAGAAAGCGCTAAGGGAAAATGGAGATAAATATTACCCGAAGTGTTGTGGACAAATCGAATAACTCCAAAATCAAGCATAGGAGAAACTATTTCTCTTTGGTATATGGTGTCGAGGCTTTGATACAGGTCAAGGATAAAAGAGCCAAGCACCAGATTCTGACACACCACTGAGAGCTCAAACAACGAGGCCATGACTACAACCATCGAAATATTGGATGAAAAGCGAGAAGCTTCGCTTGTCCGAATGGAACCCCAAAAATAACAGATCAGAAAGTACTATAAAGGACAAAAAACCTTTGACATTTCGGAGTTGGGGACTTAGTCCTAAGGAAAATCACCCTAAACACTCAAAACCCTAATGAAGGAAAGCTAGGCCAAAATTGGGAAGGAACGTACCATGTCCTCGGAGTGATGGGTAAAGGGTCCTACAAGCTTGGTATCATGGAGGGTGAAGAGCTTCCAATAAATTAGAACATATCAATGCTCAAACATTACTACTACTAAGATGTCCGATGGAAAACGCCAAAACATCCCCCAACGCGAAGACCTTGGGTTTTAAAGCATGTGTTGCACTTTTTTTCTTTGATCGGATTTTATCCCAAGAAGGGTTTTCACCAGCAAGGATTTTAACGAGGCAACATCTAAATGCTACATAAGGAGAACTTGACAAGTATTCAAGGCTTCTCTTCAATCAACCTCGAACACCGGGGGCATCCCCCAGAAGAACACCTTCTTGCAGAAGTTAAGATGAGCCAAAGAGGGTCTCGATAGAAAAATGAGGTATCGGGCCAAACGATCGAATGAACTGTGTCTGTATAGAGTAATTGATCCCTTGACGATGAAATCATGTATACTAGAGCCAAAATATTTCCCGAACACTTGGGGATTGACATTGAAAACTCGAAGCCACAGGACCTCCGGGTTAGAAACTTCTAACTCGTAAGCCCTTAGTAAGGCAACACAAAGTTTACAAAAAACGATTTTTGATGTCTCGGGGACTATCGTTGACTATCATCCCATAGAGCAATTAGAAACTCAAGGTCGTAAGACCCTAAGCGGGCAACCTCAAGCCCAAGATACCTCTATATGACAATACTAGAAAATGTAAGACCTCCACAAGGCATTGTAAAAACTATAAGACCTCAAGCAAGGCATGAGTTATACTTGTAGCAGGTAACTAAGACTGTAAAACCTCAAGTAAGACATGATCAAAATTTACAAGACCTTATAAAAATTACAATCTCGATCTCAAAGTTAAGGTTATATATCGAACTTGTAAGACCCCTAAGAAGGCATACCCTCGATTAAAATACCAAAACTACTTCAATCGGGGAATAAAAGGCTACAGTCAAATACAATGACTACGGTCACAAGGCTGTACCAGCCAAACTAACGTGACTTAGGGACGCCCGACCGTCACTATAAAATTGCATGCCTTCAATCACTTCGAAAATACTTCGAAACAAATAGCTTAATTTGGCTACCCTAGACATAAGCAAAAGAGCTTAAATCTTATCATATCCGAACAACAGGCTTCGAAACAATTTAGCCATCGAGCAAAACCTCTCAAGGTGCTCATTTATTGCGACATAACGGCTCACAATCAAGACTTTTATCGAGCAATGAAGAGTTGGGTGAACACAAAACTGCAAAATGTCTTTAACGAGGGGAAATAAAACCTATATTAGAGGTCATACTGACCAATGCGTAAGAGCTACTATTGCTAGCCCATATTAGAGGTCGTACCGACCCAATGCGTAAGAGCCACTATTTCTAGCCCATATTAGAAGTCATACCGACCCAATGCGTAAAAGCCATTATCACCAGCCCATATTAAAGGTCGTACTAACCTAACGCATAAGATCCATTGTAGTCAACCTATATTATAGGTCGTACCGAACCAACGCATAAGAGACATTATCATCTTCTCATATTAATATGGTCATACCAACCTAATGTGTAAAAACCACTACCGCCAGCCCATACCGACCCAATTCATAAGAGCCACTATCCACAAACCATATTAAAGGTCGTACCGACCCAACGTGTAAGAGCCCAAGCGCCCACCTATATTAGATGTCATACCGACCCAATACGTAAGAGCTCAAAGGACCGCTCAAATAGCCTCAGGGCTAGTACAATAGACCTAAAGGTCGAGAAATTCAGCTAAACTTAAAAGTCGGTAAACTCAAGTCGAAATGTGGCTCCGGGACTGAGCCCTAAACGATCAACTTTCAGCCATTACAAACCGCTCAACAGTAAAAAAAACTAAGGGTTTTAATTTGAAATCCATAATTTCGGATCAATTGTCAAATGAGCGCCACAATTTATTCCTAAAAAATCAAAGGGAAAACGGAAAACAATAAAAAACGAAAGGCCTTTACATATATGTTGAAAGGTTTACAAGGGTATATTTCCAAGGCCTATACCTGAGGGCATTACAAGGGCAGAGAGCAAAAAAAAAACCCTAATATACCACCAGGGCTATGCGTTCAACGGCTCCCTCAGAAATTATGCTTTCAACAGCACCGGACATAACCTCCAAGTTTTCAATCGCCTCTTCCCCTTCAGGGACTTCGCCTTATTCTTCATCACTCCTGAGCCATCACTTTACTTGCATATAGAAGAAAGCAGGGTCGTATCCTACTTTACTAGGGTCTTAAACATCTCAATATAGACGGTTAAATTGATGCCCCTGCACATATATCCTCGAGAGCCTGCCTCCGAGATTCTAACCAGGCTTGCTCCACAGCTCGGGCCAAACGCAGCTTAGCCTCCTCTAATACCTTCCTAGCCTGAGCATTTGCAGTAGCAGTATCATCTTTGTATGAGGATACAAACTCATCGGCTTCATCCCTAACCTCGGATAATGCAGAAACCAACTTGGTGTGAAGACCCCTATACTTATTTCTCTCCACCCTTGCATCGTCAAGATGATGTCCAACTGTTCCCACCTCCCCTCAATGGTATCTCTCTCAGAGACTATCTAACTTACGTTTTGTTTGAGTTCTAGAATTTCAGAATATCTGGCTTGGAGTTACTCCCTCATGAGGACATCTTTCTTCTCAAGCTACAAAGATCGGTCCAAAGGTGTTAGAAAACTAAAATCGGATAAGTATGCAGACGAAAACAAACAGGATATGTATAACCTGCTCAGTGAGACAATCCCTTTCTCGAGATGCCGCCCCCAAATAATCTTGAAGGTCACAGAGTTTATCCTACCTCTTGGTAAAAAGATCTCTGAGTTAATCATCTTCCAAAGTGAGCATATTGGTTAAGCGCTTCCTGTAAAGTTTGGTTGAAAACGGACGTCGTTTGACGTGTTTCTGCCTTAAATTGGAAAGTTTGGAAATTATGGAATTTGAAAGAATTCTTGAGTTTTAAGGCTCAATTCAATGATTTTGATGTTATTTTGGCGATTTGATCGCTCGAGCAAGTTCGTATAATGTTATTGAGTTAGTGTGCATATTTGGTTGGGAGCCCCGAGGGCTCGGGTGAGTTTCGGATAGGTATCGGGGTGGTTTTGGACTTGGAAAAAATTGCAGAAATTCTGCAGCAGGCATTTCCTCATCGCGTTCGCGATGCTTTGGTCGCGTTCGCGAAGAACATTTCATTCCTTCTTCGCGTTCGCGTCATGTTGATCGCGTTCGCGATGCCCAGCATTTTCCTTCATCGCGATCGCGGACTCCTTCTCGCGTTCGCGCAAAGTAAATTGAACCAGTCATATTTTTCCTTTACGCGTTCGCGTGGCTTAGCCCGCGTTCGCGTAGGCCAAATTTGAAGCCCGGTATTTTCCTCTTCGCGTTCGCGACTCACCCTACGCGAACGCGATGGCCTGATATTTTCCTTCATCGCGAACGCGACCAGGGTATCGCGATCGCGTAGGGTAAATTTCCGCCCAGTGAATTAATACCCAAAACAGAACACTTACTGGATTTTATCCCATTTTCACAAACCTCTCTCTTCTCCACAGCTTCTTGGGCGATTATTGAGCAATCCTTCTTCATACTTCTTGGGTAAGTGATTCTTAACTCGTTTTCTTCATTTTCCATCAATATTATTTGAATTCCTAAGCCTAAATAGGTGTAAATGGGTAGAAAAATTGAGAATTGAGTATAGTAAGGGTTTTCAAAGAATTTGCGATCTAGACCTCGTTTTTGAGTCGAACTTAAGAACAAATTGTATATTTGAACTCATGGGTGATTGGGTGAACTTATTTTGGTTCGAAACTTGAGTTTCGATTATGTGGGCCCGGGGTCGATTTTTACTATTCCGGGCAGAATGTTGTAAAAATCATATTTAGCAATATGAACTAGTTTGTTAAGTAGAATTGATGATATGAAATCAATTGTGTATAGATACGGTTGGATTGGAGTCAAATTCGAAAGGAAAAGGCATTGCTACTGATTGAATCGTTCGTGAACTTTCGAGGTAAGTGTTTGTTCTATCCTAGTTTGTAGGAATATGAATTTAGTTATGAATAAATTGTTGAATAAGAATTATTGGTGTTATACCGGTAATGAAGGTAAATTGTTGAAACTATTATAAATTATTGGTTTAAAAACCGGTAATTACAAATATTGTTGATATAGAGATTATTGGCTAAATAATATATATATATATATATATTTATGAAATGGGATCGTGTGGTACGCCGACCACTTATATAATAAGAAATGGGATCGTGTGGTACGCCGACCACGAAGTGATTTAAATCTTGGCATTGGCCATAGTTGCCGGTAGCCTATTGATATATTTGGGAGCGGGTGGTACGCCTACCACAAGATATAATATTGATATATTTGGGAGCGGTGGTACGCCTACCACAAGATATAATTATTGATATATTTGGGAGCGGGTGGTACGCCTACCACAAGATATAATTTTTGATATATTTGGGAGCGGGTGGTACGCCTACCACAAGATACAATTACTGTGATAGTTGGGAGCGGGTGGTACGCCTACCACGAGATATGAAACGAGAGAGGAATTGAGACATGAAAGTAAGATTTATTATGTTGATTAGATTATTCTGGATATCGTGAGTTATTGATGGTTATTTCAGAGCAGAGTATTTCCTTATAATGTATTATATATATGCCTATATATATACATATATATATCTCAACTGTACAGGTTTATGTGGGTGACTGGTCCTAGTCTCGTCACTACTTCGCCGGGATAGGCCAGGTACTTACCAGCACATAGGGTCGGTTGTGCTGATACTATACTCTGCGCTCTTTTTGCGCAGATACAGGTTACGAACAGCAGCAGCGGCAGTAACACGATTGTGGATATTCCGACTATTAAGACTTCGAGGTAGCCTTGCAGGCGTCTGCAGGACCCGTTGTCTCCTCTATCTATATTTTTCATTAAGTTATCTCATGTATTCGAGATAAACAACTTATATTTTTTTGAGACGATTACGTGTATTATTCTTAGAAGTTCGTGAGTATTGTGACACCAATCTTGGGTAGTGTATCGGATTTGGATTTTCTTTATCATATTTGACTAAGTCTTCCGCTGTAATTTATTTGTTTTTAATAATAAGAATTGGTAATTAATGGAGTTGTAATTAATATTTGGCTTGCCTAGCTTCCATTTAGTAGGCGCCATCATGACCCCGACGGTGGGAAATCCGGGTCGTGACAAGTTGGTATCAGAGCACTAGGTTGCACAGGTCTCACAACTCACGAACAACCTTAGTAGAGTCCGAAGGATCGGTACGGAGACGTCTGTATTTATCCTCCAGAGGCTACAGAGTTAGGAAAATATTCTCTTTATTCTTTCCAGCCGTGCGACTTGATCTTTTGAATGTTAATTGAACTTCTACTCTGTTCTTCCGCATATGGTAAGGACACGTGCATCCTCATCTACTGACCAGCAGCCCGAGGTCCCAGCAGCGGCAGCTTCCGCTAGGGGTAGAGGCCGAGGTCGAGGTCGTCCTAGAGGACAAGGTAGGGCAGAGCTCAGCCCCCGAGCAACAGCACGAGTGGCATAACCTCATGTTCATATCGAGGAGGAAGTTCCAACCCCAAGCAGCCCAGCAGAGCCCGCACTCATGTCCCGTGAGGAGCGGTGTTTTCACCCGGATCTACAGTGATGCTTTGGTCCGTATAGCAGGTTTCACGGATCATATTACCAGTAGCAAAGCGACACGCGTGGCACCGCCCACTTCTCAGTGCCGGAGGAGGTAATCGTACCTCGCTACGCGCACCGAGCCGCGATTCCCTGTGCTCGGATCCCGTGATTCAGCCGCCGAGGCAGCTGCCGCTTATTATCGCGACTCCGTCTAATGATGGCGCAGCCATGTCTGCTGATGCGTTGCGGAGATTGGACAGGTTTACCAAGCTGTTCACTACCACATTCGCTGGCAATATTTCGGAGATCCACAGGACTTCCTATACAGCTGCCACGAAGTTCTCCGTACTATGGGTATCGTGGAGACAAATGGTGTGGATTTTGCTACTTTTCGGTTATCCGGTTCCGCCAAGACTTGTGGAGAGATTATTGTCTAACCAGGCCAGCCGGATCGTCATCTTTGACTTGGGAGCAGCTTGCATAATTATTCTTGGAGAAGTTCCTTCCAAGAACTCGACCGGGAGTTTATGCGCGTACACTCTGAGCGTCTTCATCGTGTTCTATGTTCTGTCACACAAGCACGAGACTAGGTTCGCGGACCTGGCTCGTCATGCAGTGGTGATACTTCCCACGTAGCGGGAGAGAGCGAGGAGGTTTATTGATGGCTTGAATCAGCCAATTCGGCTACGGATGGCTATGGGTGCAGGAACTGAAATCACTTTTCAGGAGGCGGCTAATGCAGCCCACCGGATAGAGATGGCTTTGTCACAGGGAGCGAGACATGGATCAGATAAGAGATCTCGTAATTCTGGTAGATTCAGTGGTACCTCGTCTGGAGATAGAGATTTTTATGATAGAGGCCATCCTCCTAGCCCTTATCAGTCAGCTCTTCAGGTTTCTCATGATGCTTCAGGTGATCGTAATTCTCAGCCACGCTACTCTGATCAGCAGCCCATTAGTGCACCACCACTTCGCCATTTTCAGCAGTCGAGGGCTTGTTTTACGTGCGGCGATCTTAGGCACATTGCAAGGTATTGCCCTCGAGCTTCGGACAGATCTCACCAGCAGGGTTCTCGTGCCATGATTCAGGCCCCGCCCTCACGCCGCCCGCCCACCGCCCAGAGAGCGGAGGTAGAGGACATAGAGGTGGAGGCAGAGGTCACAGAGGCGGAGCTCGGACCGACAGAGTAGAGACCGAGCCAGCACCGATCGTCCCAGAGACATCGCTCAGTGCGGCGGGGCACGCCCCCGATGTTATGCACTTCCCGCCGTACCGCAGGCCGAGTCTTCCGACGCCGTCATTGCGTGTATTATTTTGGTTCGCGATAGAAAGGCATCGCATTATTTGACCCTCGGGTCTACATATTCGTACGTGTCTTCCTATTTTGCACCATACTTCGATTCAACCCACCGATCCACCGAGTGTTCCTCGTTCATGTGTCTACACCAGTAGGCGACTCTATTGCGGTTGATCGAGTTCATCGGTCATGTATTATAGTAATCGAGGGTCTCGAGACCCGTGCTGATTTATTACTCCTAAATATGGTGGACTTCGATATTATACTAGGCATGGACTGGCTATCTCCGTATCATGCTATTTTAGATTGCCATGCCAAGACTGTGACTTTAGCCCCGCCGAATTCGCCTCGTATAGAGTGGAAAGGAATTTCAGGTCATACTAGCCGTAATGTTATTTCTTATGTTAAAGCTCAGCCTATGGTTGGAAAGGGATGCTTGGCTTATTTGGCCTATGTCCGTGATTCTAGCGCTGAGGTTCCTTCTATTGACTCTGTGCCTGTGGTTCGCGAATCTCCCGACGCATTTCCTTCGGACCTGCCGTGCATGCCGCCCGACAGGGACATTGATTTTTGCATTGATTTGACTCCAGCACTCAGCCCATTTCTATTCCCCCATACCGTATGGCTCCGCCATAGTTAAAAGAATTGAAGGAACAGTTGCAAGATTTACTTGAAAAGGGTTTCATTAGACCCAGTGTTTCGCCGTGGGGTGCACCTGTATTATTTGTAAAGAAGAAAGATGGTTCGATGAGAATGTGCATTGACTATCGTCAGTTAAACAAGGTGACTATCAAAAATAAATATCCACTTCCGCGAATTGATGATTTATTTGATCAGCTTCAGGGTGCCAAGGTATTTTCAAAGATAGATTTGAGATCTGGCTATCATCAGCTGAAGATTAGGGCATCTGATGTCCCTAAGACCGCGTTCCGCACTCGGTATGGACATTATGAATTTCTGGTCATGTCTTTTGGGTTGACAAATGCTCTAGCAGCTTTTATGGAATTAATGAATCGGGTGTTCCGGCCTTATTTAGACTTGTTTGTAATAGTCTTCATTGATGACATATTAATATATTCCCGCAGTCAGGAGGAGCATGCGCAACATCTCAGAGTGGCCTTACAGACTCTGAGAGATAGCCAACTATATGCAAAATTTTCAAAATGTGAATTTTGGCTAAGTTCAGTTGCATTCCTGGGTCATATTGTGACGACAGCAGGTATTCAGGTTGATCCGAAGAAAATTGAGGCAATCAAGAGTTGGCCTAGACCGACATCAGCCACAGATATTCGGAGTTTCTTGGGGTTAGCGGGTTATTATCGCCGATTCGTAGAAGGATTTTCTTCTATTGCAACCCCACTTGACCAGATTGACCCAGAAGGGTGTTCAATTTGAATGGTCCGATGAATGCGAGGCGAGCTTTCAAAAGCTCAAGACAACCTTGACCACAACACCGGTATTGGTTTTACCCACAGGTACGGGACCTTATACCGTTTATTGTGATGCTTCCCGTATTGGGCTTGGTGCAGTGTTAATGCAGGACGGCAAGGTTATTGCCTATGCTTCGAGGCAGTTGAAGATTCATGAGAAGAACTATCCAGTGTATGATCTAGAATTGGCGGCGATTATTCACGCATTGAAGATCCGGAGGCATTATTTGTATGGTGTAGCATGTGAAATATACACCGATCATAAGAGTCTTCGGTATTTGTTTCAGCAGAAAGAGTTGAATATGAGGCAGAGCAGGTGGCTAAGCCACTAAAGCACTATGATGTTACTATTTTATATCACCCGGAAAAGCTAACGTAGTGGCCGATGCATTGAGTAGAAAGTCCGCCAGGATGGGTAGTCTTGCATATATTCCGGTCACTCATAGACCATTAGCTATAGATGTCCATGCATTGGCCAACCGGTTCGTGAGATTAGACATTTCCGAGCCTAGCAGGGTGTTAGCCTGCACGGTCCGCTCGTTCTTCCTTATTTGAGCGTATCCGCGAGAGGCAATTTGATGATCCTCATTTGCGTGAGTTGAGAGATACAGGACAACGGGGAGGTGCCACACAGGTAAATCTAGATGATGATGGGATATTGAAATTGCAGGGTCGAGTTTGTGTGCCCAATGTCGAAGGAATTCGAGAGTTAATCTTAGCGGAGGCCCACAGTTCACGGTATTCTATTCACCCAGGTGCCGCGAAGATGTACCAGGACTTACGTCAGCA
Organism: Nicotiana noctiflora; assembly: GCA_032618575.1. Classification (NCBI taxonomy): domain Eukaryota; kingdom Viridiplantae; phylum Streptophyta; class Magnoliopsida; order Solanales; family Solanaceae; genus Nicotiana; species Nicotiana noctiflora. The sequence continues at coordinate 148,301 of JASVEL010004126.1, read as the reverse complement.
CTATTGGTGGCGCAGAATGAAGAAAGATATCGTTGCGTATGTCGCTCGGTGTCTAAATTGTCAACAGGTGAAATATGAGCACCAGAGACCTGGTGGTGTATTCCAGAGGATTGAAATTCCCGAGTGGAAATGGGAGCGGATCACTATGGATTTCGTTACCGGACTTCCTTTGACTAGAAGGAAATTTGATGCTATTTGGGTCATTGTTGATAGGCTGACCAAGTCAGCACACTTTATTCCAGTATCTGTCTCCTACTCATCGGAGAGGTTAGCGGAGATTTACATTAGGGAGATTGTTCGTCTTCATGGGGTGCCAGTATCTATTATCTCTAATCGGGGTACACAGTTTACCTCGCGGTTCCGGAGAGCGATCCAGCAGGAGTTAGGCACCCAGGTTCAGCTCAGTACAGATTTTCATCCTCAGAAGGATGGTCAGTCCTAGAGGACTATTCAGATTCTAGAGAATATGCTTCGAGCATGCGTCATTGATTTCGGAGGCTCGTGGGACCAGTTTCTGCCATTAGCAGAGTTCGCCTACAATAACAGCTACCAGTCCAGCATCCAGATGGCCCCGTATGAGGCGTTGTATGGTAGGCGATGTCGATCTCCAGTTGGATGGTTTGAACCGGGAGAGGCTCGGTTGTTGGGTACGGACTTAGTTCAGGAGGCCTTGGATAAGGTCAAGACTATTCAGGAGAGATTCCGTTCAGCTCAGTCTAGGCAGAAGACTTATGCGGATCATAAGGTTCGAGATGTAGATTTCATGGTTGGTGAACGAGTATTGCTCCGAGTGTCGCCTATGAAGGGCGTGATGAGGTTCGGGAAGAATGGCAAACTCAGCCCAAGGTATATTGGTCCATTTGACATTCTAGACCGAGTGGGAGGGGTGGCTTACAGACTAGCTCTGCCGCCTAGCTTATCAGCCGTGCACCCAGTTTTTCATGTATCTATGCTTCCGAGATACCACGGCGATCCCACACATGTGTTAGACTTCAGTACTGTCCAATTGGACAATGATTTATCCTACGAGGAGGAGCCGGTGGCCATTCTAGACAGGCAGGTCCGACAGTTGAGGTCGAAGAGTTATCCTTCTGTGCGTGTTCAGTGTAGAGGTCAGCCTCCAGAGGCATCGACCTAGGAGTCTGAGTATGATATGCGGAGCCGCTACCCACATTTGTTCCCCGACTCAGGTACTTCCTTCTCTTGTCCGTTCGAGGACGAACGGTTGTTTTAGAGGCGGGTGTGACGACCCAAAGGGTCATCACTTGTTTTATTAATCATTCCGAGCTTTTGAGGTCTTGAAAACCTCATTTATAGTTGCCTCGATTTGCGTGCACAGTCCGGGCACAAAGCCGGAAAATATTTATGTTGAAATATGTGAAATATGTGAAAAAGTTGAAGAATTTTGATATTAATATTGATATGGTTGACTTTGGTCAACATTTTTGGTAAACTGACCCGGATCCGTGATTTGACTATTTCAGAAAATCCGTAGAAAAATATGGAACTTGGGCATATGTCCGGAATTGAAATCCGAGGTCTAGAACCCCAGTAAAAGAATTTTTCTGTTAAATTATTTTCTGAAAATGTTTAAGGAAAATGAAACTGAATTTTGATTAAAAAGTACTGGTATCGGGCTCGTATTTTGGTTCCGACGCCCGGTACAGGTCATATATATTGGTTAAGCGCTTCCTGTAAAGTTTGGTTGAAAACGGACGTCGTTTGACGTGTTTCTGCCTTAAATTGGAAAGTTTGGAAATTATGGAATTTGAAAGAATTCTTGAGTTTTAAGGCTCAATTCAATGATTTTGATGTTATTTTGGCGATTTGATCGCTCGAGCAAGTTCGTATAATGTTATTGAGTTAGTGTGCATATTTGGTTGGGAGCCCCGAGGGCTCGGGTGAGTTTCGGATAGGTATCGGGGTGGTTTTGGACTTGGAAAAAAATTGCAGAAATTCTGCAGCAGGCATTTCCTCATCGCGTTCGCGATGCTTTGGTCGCGTTCGCGAAGAACATTTCATTCCTTCTTCGCGTTCGCGGCATGTTGATCGCGTTCGCGATGCCCAGCATTTTCCTTCATCGCGATCGCGGACTCCTTCTCGCGTTCGCGCAAAGTAAATTGAACCAGCCATATTTTTCCTTTACGCGTTCGCGTGGCTTAGCCCGCGTTCGCGTAGGCCAAATTTGAAGCCCAGTATTTTCCTCTTCGCGTTCGCGACTCACCCTACGCGAACGCGATGGCCTGATATTTTCCTTCATCGCGAACGCGACCAGGGCGTCGCGAACACGATGAACAAATTATTGCCCAATGAATTTAATCCCAAAACAGAACACTTACGGGATTTTATCCCATTTTCACAAACTCTTTTTTTCTCCACAGCTCCTTGGGCGATTTTGAGCAATTCTTCATCAAACTTCTTGGGTAAGTGATTCTTAACTCGTTTTCTTCATTTTCCATCAATATTATTTGAATTCCTAAGCCTAAATAGGTGTAAATGGGTAGAAAAATTGAGAATTGAGTATAGTAAGGGTTTTCAAAGAATTTGCGATCTAGACCTCGTTTTGAGTCGAACTTAAGAACAAATTGTATATTTGAACTCATGGGTGATTGGGTGAACTTATTTTGGTTCGAAACTTGAGTTTCGATTATGTGGGCCCGGGGTCGATTTTTACTATTCCGGGCAGAATATTGTAAAAATCATATTTAGCAATATGAACTAGTTTGTTAAGTAGAATTGATGATATGAAATCAATCGTGTATAGATACGGTTGGATTGGAGTCAAATTCGAAAGGAAAAGGCATTGCTACGGATTGAATCGTTCGTGAACTTTCGAGGTAAGTTGTTTGTTCTATCCTAGTTTGTAGGAATATGAATTTAGTTATGAATAAATTGTTGAATAAGAATTATTGGTGTTATACCGGTAATGAAGGTAAATTGTTGAAACTATTATAAATTATTGGTTTAAAAACCGGTAATTACAAATATTGTTGATATAGAGATTATTGGCTAAATGCCGGTAATATATATATATTTATGAAATGGGATCGTGTGGTACGCCGACCACTTATATAATAAGAAATGGGATCGTGTGGTACGCCGACCACGAAGTGATTTAAATCTTGGCATTGGCCATAGTTGCCGGTAGCCTATTGATATATTTGGGAGCGGGTGGTACGCCTACCACAAGATATAATTTTGATATATTTGGGAGCGGGTGGTACGCCTACCACAAGATATAATTATTGATATATTTGGGAGCGGGTGGTACGCCTACCACAAGATATAATTACTATGATAATTGGGAGCGGGTGGTACGCCTACCACAAGATATAATTACAGTGATAATTGGGAGCGGGTGGTACGCCTACCACGAGATATGAAATGAGAGAAGAATTGAGACATGAAAGTAAGATTTATTATGTTGATTAGATTATTCTGGATATCGTGAGTTATTGACTGTTATTTCAGAGCAGAGTATTTCCTTATAAATGTATTGTAAGGTCACAGAGTTTATCCTACCTCTTGGTAAAAAGATCTCTGAGTTAATCATCTTCCAAAGTGAGCATCCAATGCTCACGGTCGTAACGAGTTAGCTCGATTTCAAAGTTGGTAAACGTTTGATTATAAAGCAACTTAGCCTGGAACAATGAAAGAAACAAGGTTAACAAGACAAAGATCGGGGCACCAAGCAGAATTTACAAAAACATTACCTGCTCATAGTGCTTGTCGATCTCACTAAAAATAAACATAACGTCGGGCTCAGTCTTCTCCTCAAACATAACAAAAAGCCTTTCAAACACATTTTCATCTCTTACGGTGCCCCCATGTTGAAAGACTCCTTATTTTGGGGGTTCTACTCCTCCCTAGGTAGAAAAGCCGATACCAAAGGAGAATTACTCACTTCAATAACCTCGACTGGATCAATCGGGGTTGCTCTTATCTCTGAAGAGATTTAGAACTGGATTGTTCCAAACCACCTACCAAATGGGCCTCACCTCGAGGAATATTTTGGTTGTCAACCTGCTTGGGGACATTTCCCAATACACCCTCGAAGGCCTCTTTAGCCCGAGGAAGGACATCAACAACATCAAGTTCCAAATTGAAAGCCACAATCTCTATAGTATGAGGGGCGATCAAGCTTTCCCCTCCCTCAGATTCTATCAAGGAATCATCATTCTCCCCACCTTCAGCTCGGGGACTCCCCTCTACTCCTAAAGTTAATACTGTTGAATCTGCCTTAGGTTTTTCCACTTTGGCCTTCTTGGATTTCAAAGGCTTAGTCGATGATTCCCTTCGTCTTTTCTCCTCTTCGTTAGGTTTCAAGGTATCTACTTTACCAAGCGGTGCTTCCCTCATCAAGGAGGCCTCCCCCAGACCTGCACAAATGCAAAGTCCTTGGCTTATGGTGGTCCTTGGCTTCCCATCGAGCCTGGGACAGATCGCATCACACACGCTCAATATATGAAAAATTCGAATCTAGCAAGTTGACCCATCCCGAGAGGTCCTTAACTGCATTAGTGTAAACTGCGATGACTGCATTGGTGGAGGAAGTCAGTTCGTACCCAAAAATAAATAAGAGAATATTTAACTAGCACATCTACTTATGTTTTATGTTCAACCTTTCAGGGAACGGCATCCTTTCCACTAGAATCAGGTCCAAAGTCCTAACTTGGACAAAACGGATCATCCATCCTCCATTTCTAACCTCGTTGGTACAAGCATAAAGGGTTCTCAAGGCCCGATAGTGGACCCTAATATCACGACCCTAAATTCGGACCCGATCATGACGGCGCCAATCGTGAAACAAGGCCAGCTAACACAACCCCCCAATATTAAATTAACAATTATAAATAATAATTCAAGTCAGTAACATGTTATAAAACCTAAAATATAAGTGGAATAGAAAAAAAATTTGGAAACAACACAACCCGACAAAGGGGTATCACTAGTCATGAGCATCTAAACATCTGTCTAAGGGTAGGAAGAAACTTTATAATCTACTACAGAAAGCTACCTAGTAGACTCCTAATAGCCTACAGAGAGCAATAAACCTTCACTAGCATGACCCGGGGCTCCTGAATCTATACATAGGGTAAAATGAGTAAAGTGAGTACGCCAACTCAGTGAGTAATAAAAGTAAAGGCAGCTGAGTACGCCAATACCCTTTCAAGCATGATCTCCAATTTGGAATTACCTTAGTCACTTGAAGAACTCTCCCGCAAGTGTTAAGAGCTAGATTATTGTCCCTTTGGTGGAATATAGGAGTTTGAACTCCAATTAGCAAAATTGTTGTTGTTGTTGTTGTTACCTTGATTTGAATTACCTTGATTGTTTCGCCATTGTTGATTACCTTGTGCATGTGGGTTAGGTTTCCATTGATGTTGTTGTCCCGGCCCTTGGTAGTTTTGCCTTTGATATCCTCCTTGTGAATTGTTAAGATAGTCTGCTTCTTCATATTGTACTGGAGGATATTCTTGATGTTGATAGTTATATTCTATATTTGTTGTACTTCTTTCATAATATTCACTCTTTTATTAGAATTTCGTAAATATTTTTGTCAAAAGTTTACATTGGTGGCAAGCCGGCAATCAATTAAGCGCTTTCTTTATTTTCTTTGACGATGTTGGTCAAAGAAGGCGTACCATATGAGACACCGCCCGTCGTGTCGCCCGAATGCCTAGTTTAGTTGTGTTCGGCTACCTTGTCGAGGATTTGGTTGACTTTTGCAAGAGTCTTGTCCGCGAAAAATCCATTTGTCGTATTGTTGGCCACATAATGGTTCATGGGGTCCAGCCCCGTGTAAAACTTCTCCAACAATATATTTTCTGGAAAACCCATGATTTGGTGATCTTGCCAAGTATTTCTTGAATCTCACCCAAACTTCATGAAGTTGTTTCCCTGAAAATTGCTTGAAGAAGAAAATTTTATCCCGAAGCTGAAACTTCTTTCTTTATGAAAGCTATTTTCCTAGGAAGACATGCACAAGTTTGGCCCAAGTGTAGATGGAGTTTGGAGGTAGACTATGAATATATTACCATGCCTCTCTGGCTAGAGAGCATTTGAATACCCTCAACCTTAAAGAATCATCTGAAATATAATTCTATTTATATACCCTCCCACAAAATTTCTGAGGTGTTGTGTTGGGTCATCATCAGTGAAATTTCGAAAGAACCCCTCCGCATGAGGTAGAGATTATGGTCCTCTTTTAAGGTAGCTGCATCCACTCTAGAAGAAACAGTGGAATTTGAATCATCAGAAATTCATCCATATCTGCAAACACATTCTCTAGCTTGCCCATGCTTGCCTAGTTACACCAAACAAAACAAGCATAAAGTGATGGAATAGAAAAAAGACGTAAAGTAAAGTATACACTAGTTAGTAACTTCAAAAATCATATTTTTCATAATTTGATACACTCAAATTACACCTATATAAATGGTGTAAAGCGTTCTACGTCAAACATAATAATCCAATTAGGTTGGGGTCGAATGCCATAGGGAATAGACGTGAAAGGATTATTTAAATAGCGTGTCACATGACTAAGGTCGTAATTTTACACCGTTAGTTTGGAAAGAGTTTGATAGTTGTAAACTATGAAGAGAAGCTATTTTGTTAAGAGATTTGAATAATTGGATTAAAAAATTAAGGTTGTGTCCCCTTTTATGGAATGTAATACTATTAGTGTTAATATGATATTTCTTCTAACGGAAAGTCCTTTGATAGAAAAATAGTTCCTAACCAAAATTTTCCAATAGTTAGATAGTATTTCTTTTTTATGATTTTTCAAGATACAAAAGAGTTACAATTAAGAGCAGCCAATATATGCCAAGTAAAACCCACTTATTTCTAAGCATTCTCTTAAACAAGGTTTAAAGTTCATTTCTACCAAATTCTAACCCACTTTTCCAAGTGAAAGATAAAGAAAAATAGCAATAGTTAATGTTTGCAACCACAACCATAAATGAATCATGAGAAATATATATATATATATATATATATATATATATATATATGAAGCCAATAAAAAAACCTTACGCTCACTTTGAGTTCATAACCTGAGTATGTGAAACTAGATACTCAAGCTAAAATACAAGAACAAAGCATTAAAGAAAGACTAAAATCTTACAATGAAGACAAAGCGTTGGAATCTATCTAAAAAGCTACAAGTAAATGAAGTATTCAATACTCTTAATGTAGGACCTTTTTTAGACCAAGAAGACCCACCAAAATCCTAGATCTTTTACTTTTAACGACCAAAAATGCAGACAAATTTGTGAGAAAGTAAACCTTCAAGAAAGTTACACGATCAAAGAATGTATTGCAGATGTGATCCACGGTCCGCACATCCATTGCATCGCCGCAAATTTGATCTTCAAGACTTCTAAAATTGTATCGCTTATTGGTTATGCAGTCTGCATAATCATTCTGTGGTCTGCATAATGGATTGTAGGCTCGTCATTTCTTATCGTTATAAGTTTGTCTTACCTTTGTGCGATAATTCCACGGTCCGCGCATCAGTTATGTGGTCTGCACAATGGACCGCATATTTAGATTTTAATATTGGCAGGCATGGATGCGTTTGCAATTAAAGTGTGATTAGCACATCTGTTACACGATCACATATCTATCCGCGAATATGATTTCTTCGGGGTTTTTGACATCTTTTTTATGTTCTTCGCTCTCCAAGTCCAATTTCCTACAAAACAACATAAAAAATGACTTAAAATGCTTTAAAAGTTAATCTAAAGTCTATGAACTTAGTATTGAAAGTACCCCATTTCTATAGCACATCACCTGTCCTGTGTCTGTGTGCAAAAAATACAAATGAAAACTATTTCTCATATCTTCATCACATGCACTGTTGCCCATGCATTTTGGGATAAATTTGGGTTCAACAAATCTCCTATTTATTGATCCCAATAAGTGTCTCACTATTAATGATTTTAATATTACTCTTGGCAATAATCACTTAATTTAGGAGGACATTTTTCTTTTACTCTATAGGGACATTTTTCATTGTTTTTCAATAGACAATGAAATTCAAATTCATCATAGTCAGGGAGCCTTTGCAACATTAAAAAGCCCATCAAAGTAAAATGGCTTAAACCACCTAGTGGGTGGTATAAGCTTAACACAAATGGGGCATTTAAAAGCTAGTAATTTGTGTTATGGAGTTATCCGGAACAACTCATAAGACTAAGTAGCTGGATTCAATAACGATATGCATGCTACTACTCGTATCCATGCAAAACTACTAGCTCTTCCACATGACCTTTAACTTGCACAACTGTGTCTGTTGGAGATTGAAACAGACTAAACAGATGTACTTCTATGCCTTGAACATGGTTATCCTACATACAATTCCATTATTTGTGAATGTCGGGGGTTGATGCATCAGATGGAGCATGTGGTGGTCACACATATCTTTAGCCAAGCAAATCAAGAGTCCGGAACCAAAATATTCTTATTTTGGACTCAAAAGACACAAATAAGTATTTAAAAAAAGTAACTATTATATATACAACGCCAGAAAATTTGACGTTGTATAATAACGATAACGACACCGTTAATATACAATACCAGGTTTTCTGGTGTTAATCTGACACAATGGTTCAACGCCAAAAAAAATTGCGTTGTATCCTCATGTACCTCCTCAACCTACTTTCTCTTTTATTTGTTTCTTCTTAGTACAAATCATGACAATGACATTTGAGAAAAGGTTGTTTATTAATCATGTTCATGGTTGGCTCCTCCTCAACCTACATTTTTCACGATTTATTTGCCATTTTTTTAACTACTAGGGACCAACTAGTCATAAAAAAAATCCATATTGGAACTATTTTTCTCTTTTATTATTGTTTGACTAAGCAATCATTTAAGATTACTTTGGTTTCTTTTCACTTTTCGGTTCTTGAACCCTTTGTACATTCTAATGCCCCGTTTGGCCATACATTTTGACAACGTTTTTTCACATCATTTTTAAAAATGTTGTTTGTTCATAAATTAATGATTTATTTTTGAAAAAAATCTGAAATTATTTTTTAAGTTTTCAAAATTTAGTTTAGGATAGATTTCGGGTGAAACTTGTTCTTTCACTCACAAAATTTTAATTATTTTTTTTCAAATTAAATGCATGTCCAAACATAATTTCAACTTTCAATAATTATTTTTCAAAACTATTTCAAAAATTATTTTTTCAGATTTCAACTAATTCTATATCCAAACGATAGCAAGTATATTCAGTTTTCAAAAATCTTACTAGTCAAAATCATATAATAGCTCGAAAAGATCAGGTGCGTAGTTTTATGAAATAAAAAGATCACTCATTACATTTTTTAAAGCAATTGTTTGCCATATTTTCATGCCACTGCGGTTTGGACTATATTGTTATATATTACCAATAAAATAGGACATGTCCCTTGATCAAGTACTCCCTCCCTTCATTTTTACTTGTTTACTATTAATTTTGTATACGTTTTAAAAAAATAATAAATAAAACGCATGACTTATCATAATACCTATATTAATTGTTGTAATGAACTTGAAAAATAATTTAGAATAAGTAATTAATGCTAAGCACAAAGCAGAAAATAAATTATTTTTTTATTTATATGCGAAAATTGACAAGTAAAAATAAAAATTTATTTTTAAAGTATTTGACAACTAAAAGTAAACTGCGAGAGTATTAACTAAAAATAAATTTCTCTAAATATTGGAAAAGATAACATAAGGGTTATTTTTTCAAACTTTCCGATTTGACCAATATAAAAAATGAGGGTCCTAGTACTTGTTGGCTGTTGCTCTCAAAAATTTCGATCGATGTGTTCTTGTCAATAATGGCTTGCATTTACTCATCAAGTAATTAAGTTTTAGGTTAAAAGCAAATGAAGTGCGGTAATAATAAATCTTTAGAAATTTTGGAGTAAATTATTCAAAAAGTAATAAAAAAGTAAGGTGGTGGTAACTTTATGTTTGTTTAAGCGTATTTTCAAATCGTGTAGGAAAAACAAAAGTAAAAAAAAGTACTCAATCCGTCTAAAATAATTAACTTTTTGGCTTTTTTTATGTTCCAAAATAACTGATTTTTCAAATTTCAAGAATAAATTAATTATTTTTTCCTACATTATTCTTGAAATAAATAGTGTTAGAATATATGTTTAGAGTATTTATGTGAGACACTAAAAATTAATATAATCAATTCTATTATTAATTAATACTAATAGGTGAATTTATTAATCCGTGTGAAAATATCTATAAAAAAATCAGTTATTTTGATCCGTACATTATATAGTTCCCTTGCAGCCGTGAATACGTGAGTGTTTGATAATATAAAATATATCATTTTGGCATTATCAGGAAAACCCAGTAGGACAAAACCTTGGTTAAGGAAAAGAGTGCAGCATGTAGTTACTCCCCCTGACGAAAAATCACTTAATGTCTCGAAGACGTCGCATTCCAATCTTATATATCAGCTTTTCAAATATTGAGGTTGATAATGCCTTAGTGAACAGATCAACAAAATTATCACTTGAACGAACTTGTTGTACATCTATATCACCATTCTTCTGAAGATCATGAGTGAAAAAGAATTTTGGTGAAATGTATTTTGTTCTATCTCCTTTGATATATCTTCCTTTCAATTGAGCTATACATACAACATTGTCTTCATAGAATATTGTTAGAATATTCTCTTTCTAAGAAAAACCACATGTTTGTTGAATGTGTTGAGTTAGATCTCAACCAAACGCATTCCCGACTTGCTTCGTGAATGGCTATTATCTCTACATGATTTGAAGAAGTAGCAACCAGAGTTTGTTTTGTTGAACACCATGATATGGATGTACCTCCACTTGTAAATAAATAGCCTATCTAAGATCGACCTTTGTGTGGATATGACAAATATCCTGCATCTGTATAACCAATCAGTGATGGCTTGGATTCATTTGAATAAAATAAACCCATATCAATGGTCCCTTGGAAGTATCTGAATATATGTTTAATACCATTCTGGTGTCTTTGTGTTGGCGAAGAACTAAATCTTGCCAATAAGCTTACTGAGAAAGCTATTTCTGATCGGGAATTATTGGCAAGATACATTAATGCCCCAATTGCACTAAGATATGGTACTTCGGCACCAAGAAGATCTTCTTCATTTTCATGAGGTCGGGATGGATCTTTCTTTATATCAAGTGATCTCACAACCATCGGGGTACTTAATAGATGTGTTTTATCCATATAGAATCGCTTTAAAATCTTTTCGGTGTATGTTTATTGATGGACAAATATTCCATCTTTCATATACTTAATTTGTAGACCAAGACAAAATTTTGTCTTTCCAAGATCTTTCATTTCAAATTCTTTCTTCAAATAGTCTACTATTTTTGGAAGCTCCCGAGGAGTTCCAATGATATTTAAAATCATCAACATACACGGTGATTATAACAAATTCAGATCCAAACCTTTTTATAAGGACACAAGGACAAATTGGATCATTATTGTACCCTTCTTTCAATAGGTACTCACTCAGGCAATTATACCACATGCGCCCTGATTGTTTCGATCCGTATAAGGATTTTTGAAGCTTTATTTGATAAATATCTTGGAAATATTAATATGCTTCAGAAAAATTTAAATCCTTCAATGATTTCCATTATACGCATATCAAGTTTTCATGTATTGCCAGATTAAAGCCTGAAATGATTATATCCACCATAAGAGAACATGTCTCCATATAATCAATATGAGGATATTTACTAATTTTCTTGTGTCACAAGTCGTCTTTATGTCTATCAACTTGAACTTTTTGCACAAGAACACATTTATACCTCCATTGGCTTTATACTTTCAGGTGGAGGGACTATCCATTCAACTTTACATTTTTCAAGTGAAGTCAATTTTCATTGCGTATTTCATTTGGCAAATCATTCATCCGTTCAAATTTCATGACTGATTTGAGCTCAAGATCCTCGTTAATAAAATTGAGCACTACATTATGTTAACATCATCGTCGACGATCATTTTATATCGGTTTAGTTATTACACAATAAAGACATAACTTATTGAGATCTCTTTATCTCATTATTTTCAGGTACCTGAGCCTCTCACATGAGGTCTTACGAAGTGTTATGTCGTGGTGCTCTTCTTGAGCACTTGTCTCGTTATTATGACCATCTTGAACAATTGCCCCTCTCCTTCTTCAAGGAGTTTTATCTTTGGAACCGATTGGTCTATTACGCTTCATGTGTGCCATAGACTATGTCCCTCATGGACTTTATTCTATTTGGAGCATTAGCAGCTGAAATATGACATTTAGCTTTGGGTCAGCAAATGCGTCTGGCAATAATTTATACATTAATTATCACTTGAACTTCAAGTTCATATTTTCTTGTACGAGGATCTATATGTATTCATAATAATTTATTTCACGTATCACTTTCTCAGCTGTTCATTTTCTCCCCCTAATGTTGGGATTACCAACACATTTCCCAACATTCTTTGGGAACTCACCTCTGTGCATTGTTGTGGCATTATTAAATCATATAGCACATCCATATTTCTATATAGAAATTATTTGGTTCCTGACCCTGAACCGATTGTGATAGGGAGAAAATTTTATAACTTGGCTAGATGCGTACAAGTGCTACAGTATATTAAATAATATATCTCATACCAAATTTCATTTTTGAGAGTTTTGTTCTCATAACCAATGATTTAGCTATAATTGGAGGCGTACAATTTCTGCGCTAAACCAATATTTAAACTAGTATTATCAAGATAAATCATCACAATTTATATTTTGGAACTGTGCTCTAATAATTTGAGCAAGCAATCTTGCAAAAGCCAACTGCAAGTTAATAATAAATACACATGTGACCATAGAATAGATGCATCTATTAAAATTATCTAATAATAAACGGTCCATATGGCAAGTGACTGGGCCCATATATTTATCACCTTTTATTCGTTCCAGAATCAAGGGATTCAATCCCAACATTAACTGGTATATCATGAGAATAAGCAACACAAGAGAATTCTTAAATAATCTTTTATTCTTCGATATATGCCAATGTAATTCTCAATTATTATTTCGCATCATAAATTGAATCGGAATGGTCAACCGGTCATGCCAACTAATATTTATTTTAAGAAAGCTCTAGTTTACTTGTGGCATATGATTCCAACATCATGCTTATATTTGTGTAGTGCAAATAGAAAGAAGTTCGGGTAACCTTTCATATTTACCCGGTATAATTATAGAAATAAGAAGATATTCAATCTTCTTTTCATTTATAGTCTCAATATGCCAAACCACTTTGATTTATACATTTGAAACTCAAAAGGTTTCTTTTGAGACTTACTACCACCAATGCCATGAATAACTTTATTTATTCGGGTAGTAACAAATTCACTCTTTCGGAGCTCTCAATAATTTTGTACTACAAGATATTTTATCACACCATCCATATGGTGAATGTCTCCTTCATGGAGAAAATCATATCATAATAATTGTCATGGCCAAAATCATCATAAGCAAAATTATTTCTTACTTTTAGTTTGCCTTTAATAACCTTTTATAAGACATGACAAAATAAATTTTGGTGTACCACATATACGCGACCAATGACACATTCATGTAATGATCACACAATAATATTTATTCTCTTTATTTCACTCAAACATCCCTTAAAGGTGAGTTGTATGATATTCATCTAATCATGAATTGCATGTCTTTATTACTTTATTACATATTGCCACATTCACCTTTAGGAATGGGTATGCATTCTCAATGCTTATCACAAGTCACATTCTCTTCAAGAAATGGATCATAATTAGCCAATTTGATGGTAAATATTGCCTATATATTTGAAGGACTTATTTGTGAGAACCCTTGTTGTTCTCCTTTTATAATCATTGTGATGATTATTATTATTTAGAACGCTCACATTTATTGTTCAACCACTTGTCTTCATTTAGACTTATTATGCACTGCTACCACATTCACATCAAGAATGGAGCTAATCTAGTGGGATAATCTTCATGCTTTTTCATGAAAAATATTTTCTTTTTAGTTATCATTATATCATCAATATGGTACAATGGGATTCAAACCTAATGTATTACATATATAAAGGCATGTTAGACCATAATAAATTGGGAATCAAACCCAACTCTTATCATTATGGAGTATCAGAATTCAAATCCATATCTTACCTCAAGCTTTAAAATAATGCCAATTTATAATATACATAAAATCAATTAGTGCTCTAGTAATATCATATTTGTAAGTTCATATGAACTAACACTATAAAAATAATTATTCTACACAAAATAATTAATTATTGTGGTATTGATTAAAAATTGGACATCGATATCTCAATAACCCAAAGCAAATATCACGTACGCTAATTTGAATAAAATGAATTAAGAATTTGATAAATTATTAAGTGGTGCACAAATCTGATATAAAATTGTTATAAAATGAATTAAGTGGTGCACAAATATGATATAAAAATATCATAATAATTTGATAAAAATCGTAAATTAGATAATACCAAAATATGTCTAAACCATATGTCCAATTAGTGTATGGTATTCATTATTAAATTATATACCTTGATTGGCATGACTTAAAATGTATTAAATACATGTAGAAACAATAAACCCTTATTGCACCGAGGTCTTTATCAAGCAATTCCAGTAATAATTTGGTTAAGTGATTTGACATGCTACGTAACTAGTATTGTTGCTTTCTTATATATCACAATTCAATTTTTTTAGAAAGTTAATAAGAAAGTAATAATATTTTGCTAGACAGTTTACATATTCCAATAGGCTAAGCGGTAGCTATAAAACATAATGATATCACTATTGCCAAGTACCAACTAAACCATATTACTTTGCTTTTACAGTCATTAGTTCATATAATTAGATGAACAATCCAATGAAGGCAGTAAACATTAACAAGGAAAGAATTGATTAGTTTAATAACTATTCCGATCAAATATATGTCTGTTCGTGAAACTAAAAGGCCATAAAAATTGACTAAAGTATAAATTATTTTACAGTTTTTAATGGAACTAAGATCCAAAGTTAGTTAAAGAAAAAAAATTGTACCGAATTTTCATACCACAAGATGGAGTAGAAATGATAGAATGTGACTTACCTGGAATATTATCATTGTCCGATAAGAGAAGTAGCAAATAAAGACATATATTTCCATATAGAAATGATTGAACATGTTAATTTGATAAGAACTATCATTAATTAAAAAAATTTGGTGTAGTACATACCTCTTATACTAATATTTTATCTTATTAAAATAAAATAGTTACGAATATTATTATTATTATATTAATTATATGTGACAGTAAACTAATATACAATCATTATACTAGGCATACTAAATTGTATTATAAGGTAAGTCCTATCAATGCTTCCACTTAGGCAACCTAGAAAATCTGGTATTGTAAAGTGACGATATCATTATCGTTATTATAGAACGCCAGATTTTCTGGCATTGTATATATAATGATTACCTTTTTTTTAACACTTATTTGTATCTTTTTAAGTCCAAAATAATAATATTTTGGTTCCGCACTCAGCAAATCAAATATCTCACAGTTGGATAAAGGAAGCTTCCAAGCAGTCCAAACTAAATTAAATCACGAATTTTGCAGTCAAACCGCATTTTATTGAAAACCAGTTCCTGACAAAGGTGCAACATATATATATATATATATATATATATATATATATATATATATATATATATATATATATATATATATATATATATATATATATATATATACCTTTTGACACCATTGAGGTTTGAGATAACTATTCATAAGAAATTTCTTTCTAAGCTTCATATTTTTTTATCAACAGTCACAACCCTTAAAACACCTTCAAACCACTCCTAATTAACCAATTGTCACCGTTATTTCTCTCTAATCACATCTCTTGTATAACTATAATGGATTAATCTGTAATGAGCGAGCCTCGAAAAATAGAAAACACTAAGTTCTTTTATATGCATATACTTACACATTCCACATAATTATTATTTATTATTTATTATTATTATTATTGTGATCCGTTATTCTCTCATCTAAACTGAATTGCGTCAAATTAATTATTATAATGCATGATTTTAAATGCAAGTTTGAGCATTTGTTTGATTTTATTTTCCGTTTTGATCATGTTTCACTGCAAGGTGAGCTTTTAGAAAATGTTTGGCAAAAAGAGAGTGTTAAGGAATTATACTCGACGAGCCACTGCCGCGTCGCACTTAATAGTCAACTAAATATTTATTCTGGTTAGATATTTTCTTCTTTATTTTCTTGGTTATTCCAGCATATAATAGTCAACTAAATATTTATTACCCTTATCATCTTAATTAGCTATTATTTGTACAGTGCTTCCTTATGTTGTACAACTTCATTTACGATATTATAATAATGTCTCATTTTGGTAGAAAGTGCTAACGATAAATTTTAAAACTTGGAGACAATCATATAATTGTGAGTGTGTCACAAAAATGGTGGTTTTTCGCTGTCACAATAGATAATTTTTCTTATTTAGCATTTGTTCGAGTTGTACTCTCCTTTAATTTTTCTGTCCTTTGTCGTGAAGTTCACGTTATAAAAATGTCAGTTCCATTGGTTTGTTGTTTTTTATTTTTCGCTTCTGATTTTTCATTGTTGGGGTTTCAACCAATAAAATGGAGTAATTCTTTTTACATTTTTTGAATTTACGTTTTGATAGTACTCTTTTCTTTTGAACTTGTATATGCATAGACAAATTTACATCTTGGTTCTGAAATAAGTATGATATTTATAGTTGAATATGTTGTTGCAAAATAAATAAAAAATAAAGAGGAAGAAGGTTTCCTTCGTAAGCCCACAAGGGATTTCATCAGGGTAAATTCCAATCTAACTATTAAATAAATAATTACGATTAATCGTAAGAGGAACTATTCTATATGTATATGTAATCTTCAGAATAGAGCTCTAATACCACTTTAATGAAAGCAAAAATCTCGAGAAGTACGAGAAACGGTTGGGGGCAATGAAGTAGGTGAAGTGGTTGGATTTTGCGAGCTATTCCAACCACTGCTCGATGTGATTCCAAGAGCGGAACCAGTGCTTCTTCTCGAACAGAGCTCCTCGCAGAAATTCCAGATCAATGAAGAGGAATAAAAAAAATGGTAATTTTCCTATCAAGTACCTGGATGTTTTCTTGTCCCTCAAGAGAATAAAGAGAGAACCTCAAAGTCCGAGAATTCGTTAGTGTTTTAATATGTATTTTTTTTACTTTTAGCCCGCACCATATAAATAATTTATATTTGGTAAGTATAAATTGAAAGAATTACTTTAGGTAGATATTTATTGTTCAGTAAATGGACGATGGATCGCGGAGATTTGACTATTTCATCTTCAGCAGTGTTTCTAATGTATCACAAGCTTCTTCCTCCGAATCAAGACAACAAGACAGCAAATAAAATTTAAAATATCTTTGTAGCAAAACTTTTTATAGCATAAATAGTTTTAAATATATATATGGATCTTCCAAGAAAGATGTTAACGTATGACTTATAGCTCTTGTTATTATTTGCTTCTTGCTCTTGCAAATAAAATTCAATATATAATTGAAAAAAATAAAATCACACCGATATTTACCAACATTTATATTAGCTCATGTTTTATTGCTTTTTGTTTGTTTCATTTCTAAAGTTACATAAACTGATAGACAATATACTTCTTACAAATTGGGGTAAAATGCTTTTACTACACCCGAATCATTTCAAAAAAGTTGAAGGGAAAAGCAACAACTTATTTTTGATAAATGTGTCAATTCCTTCTCCGCTTTTTTCCTTATTTAATCTTTATTTCAATTTATATCTTATAATTATTTCTTTATCGAATATATGTTGTCTTTGCCTTGTTGTGATAGGCTAATGTGAAAAAAAGACCATGACAACCTCAAGACCAGAACAAGCTCTAAAATTTCATTCATAAACAAGAAAATAGATAATTTTGATAGGCACATGAGATATATAACCTTTTTCTCTTAATTTTATTTAACTTGATTGCCAAATTTTTATTCAGTAGATTAAGAATAACTCATCTCATAATTCAGATTCCAAATATATCGATCAGTGAGATTTGAACTCTTAACATCTATTGGTGTATATAAATAAAAAATAAATAATATTTATAGTTATATATAATGAAGCTCAACTTTATACGTGACATGTACGTCCAAATAAAAAAATGAGGCTTGAATATTTTTGCAGGAAGAAAGCAACCAACCTTGAGAAGCTAATTATACCGATGCATAATTGATATTATTATGGCTAAAGAGTATAGAGAAATTAAAGCTGATAAAAAAATACTACTTCTTACATCATCTATTCAAGCAATTAAATTTCATAAACGAGATATAGAGTAGTTTAATCGATAGCGTGCTGGCAAGAAGGATCGAGATAGAGTTGGTTGGAGAGTATTTTTTCTACTTTATTCAATAAAAGGCTTTAAAATTACTGCGTAATGCTGCCTTTTGGTATATTTGAATTTATAATTATAATAAAATCAATTATTTTTCTAGTATATGTACATTAACCCTTTTGTAGTGTATATACTCTATAATAAATGATACAAAATACACGTGTTGCACGTGCAGAGAGACTATATACTAAGCTGGTTGAACTTTATAAGCAACAGGTCCTAAGTGGCATCTCTATGATATGTAATATGTAATATGACTAGTTCTAAGTGTAATATGATATGTGGTGAGTAACGGCAGATTGCATAAGGGAGTCTGTGAGAAAGGTGTTAGGGGCGGGTGTCTCTGGTGGGCACAAAGGAGATTGGTGATAAATGAAGTGGTCTAAGATAAAGTGAAAGCGAGGAAGGCGGCATACCTGAAGTTAGTTGGGAGCATAGGTGAGGAGGAGAGGCGAATGTTCATGGAGATATATAAGGTAGTGAGGAAGGAAGCTAAAATATCGGTCACGGAAGCTAAGACTGCGGCTTATTGTCTCATGTATGAGAAACTGGGGGAAAAAGGCGGAGAGAAGAAGTTATTCCAGCTGGTCAAGTTGAGAGAGAAGAAGGCTCGAGATTTGGACCAAGTGAGATGCATCAAGGATGAAGATGGTAGAGTACTAGTGGAAGATGCCCAGATTAAGAGGAGATGACAGACTTAGTTTTATGAACTTCTGAATGAAAAAGGGGATCGTGATATTCTTCTAGGCAAATTGGAGCATCCCGAAAGTCACCGTGACCTCGAGCACTACAGGTGTATCGAGGTCAATGAGGTCGTTTGGGCTATGCAAAAGATGAGTAGGGGCAGAGCAATCGGGCCAGATGAGATTCCAGTGGTATTTTAGAAGTGTGTAGGAAGAGCAGATGTGGAGTGATTGACAGGGTTGTTTAATATTATTTTTAAGTCCAAGAGGATGCCAGATGAGTAGAGGTGGAGTACGGTGATTCCATTGTATTAGAACAAAGGTGATATTCAGAGTTGTAACAATTATAGGGTGTATCAAATTACTGAGTCATACCATGAAAGTATGGGAGAGAGTGGTTGAAGCGAGGGTGAGGATGACAATGTTTGTATCCGACAACCAGTTCGGGTTCATGCTGGGCTATTCCACCATATAAGTTATACACCTTGTTAGGAGGTTTGTAGAACTGTACAGAGAGAGAGAGGGAGAGGGAGAGAGAGAGAGAGAGAGAGAGAGAGGGGGGGGGGTCTACACATGGTGTTTATTGACATAGAGAAAACGTATGACAAGGTTCCTAGAGAAGTTCTTTGGAGATACTTGGAGGCAAAAGGTGCTATGTTGCATGATATTCTCCGATGGCATAGTTCTGATTGATTAATCACAAGTCGGTGGTAACGAGAGATTGAAAGTTTTGAGGAAACTCCTTGAGTTTAAGGGTTTCAAGGTAAGCAGAACGAAGACAGAATACCTTGAGTGTAAGTTCGGCGCTGAGCCGGTGGAATTGAATGTCGATGTGAGGCTTGACTCACAGGTTATCCTAAGTAAAGGCAACTTCAAGTACCTTGATTCGGTTATCCATGGGGGAGGGGAGATCGACGAGGATGTCACATACCGCATTGGGGTAGGATGGATGAAGTAGAGGTTATTATCTAAAGTCTTGTTTGACAAGAGAGCCAACGATACTCAAAGGTAAGTTCTACAAAGTGGTGGTTAGACCGGCCATGATGTATGTGGCTTAATGTTGGCCTATTAAGAACTTACATATCCAAAAGATGAAAATAGAAGAGATGAGGATGTTGAGATGGATGTGCGGGTACACTAGGATGGATATGATTAGGAATGATGATATTCGTGAGAAGGTGCACGTGGCTCCCATTGAGGACAAAATGCGAGGAACGAGGCTCAGATGGTTCGGGCATGTACAAAGGAGAAGCCCAGATGCTCCAGTAAGGAGGTGTGAGCAACTGGTTGTGAAAGGCACGAGAAGAGGTAAATGGCAGCCTAAGAAGTATTGGGGAGACATGATCAGGCAGGATATGACGAGACTTTAGATTTCCGGGGATGACACTTGATAGGATGTTGTGGAGCTTGAGTATTACGGCTGTAGGCTAGGAGGTAGTTGAGTCTTGCGTTACTTTGTACCTTTGTGAGCCTAGTCCGATAGGGTTTTATCTAAGAGAGCTAGGGGCAATGTCGTGTCTTACTATTTTCTTTTTCGACGTTGGATCCATTTACTAACCACAGTTTTTGCTTTGCATTTTTCTTCTGTATTTTATGTTCCTATTTTTTCTGCAGAAAAGGACCTAAAATACCCCTCTACTATATTAAATAGGACATCAAAGCCCTCCGTTAAAAGTTGGGTCTTTATCTGCCCTTGCCGTCTAAAAATGGGTTCAAAAGCCCTTATCCACTAACGGAAGACATGTAATCCTAACTGAAAATGTAGAAGGGCATTTTAGATACTTTTCAGATTGTACAAGGTCATATACGAGTCAGTTATAATAGTCAATTCTCAAGCACTTCATACCATATTAGTTTACTCACACACCTATTATAGACCAACAAACTAATCATCATAGCAAGTAGCTCAATCCTAGACACAAACTAATTATTACAGCAAGTAACTCAATCATAGACACAAACTAATTATCACAGCAAGTAACTCAATTATCATACCTATTTTAGACCCTTCATTGATGTCTGATTTCTCCTACTAATCGGGTCACCTTGTCGATTTCTAGTTGGGTTCTAGTTTAGGTTTAATTTTTTTTCATCTTTATCAGTTTGCTTTGGAGATTTCTCTAAGAAAATGTCGCAAAGTTCGAGTAGCTTAAATGGGTCGATTAGGAGGTGTCGTTGTGGACTTGTTGCTAATTATTTCATGGCGTGCACTCTTTTAAATGTTGGGAGAAGATTTTTCAAGCGCCTAAGCATGAGGTATGTACATTGTTGACGGGTTCTTTTAATTATTTCGATTTGACTGTAATTTCTTTTCTTTTTTTTTTGTTTTAGGATAAAAATGTCCTATTGGGAATGGCAAGATGATGAGCTTCCTCCTAGAATTTCAAATCTCATATGTAGTTTAAAGAAGGAGAAGGAAGCTATAATCCATGAAAGAAATGTACTCCAAAGGAAAGTTGTCGATCTTCAGAATGTTGTGATGCCCGTCGATCATGGAGGAATAGAATCCTTGGAATTGGAAAGAAATATTCTAATAAAGAAAGTGGTTGATTTAGAGTACTGAGCTCCGCGTGATGCTAAATGTCGGAAGAAAATGTGGATTTCCTTTTGTGTAATATTGGGATATTTTGTTATGTTCTTTTTATTAGGGGGAAATGATATGTAATGTTAGTGTTATTATGGCTTAATTGTTGTGTTTTATTATATAGTGAAATTTATATTTTTGTGGAAGGATTCAATGAAGTCATTCCCATCCATTTGTATGTTTCTGTCTATGATTGAGTTACTTGCTATGATAATTAGTTTGTGTCTATGATTGAGTTACTTGCTCTGATAATTAGTTTGTTGGTCTAAAATAGGTGTGTGAGTAAACTGATATGGTGTGAAGTGTTTGAGAATTGACTACTATAATTGACTCGAGAATTGACTATTATAACTGACTCGTATATGACCTTGTACAATCCAAAAAGGGTCTAAAATGCCCTTCTACATTTTAAATTAGGATTACATGTCTTCCGTTAGTGGATAAGGGCATTTTTGAACCTATTTTTAGACGGCAAGGGCAGATAAAAGCCCAACTTTTAACGGAGGGCTTTGATGTCATATTTAATATAGTAGAGGGGTATTTTAGGCCATTTTTCATTTTTTCTGTGATCTCCGTGATGAATTTAATATCATTTCCTTTTATCTTCTTTTTATTATCTTGAGCCGAGGGTCTTTTGGAAACATCCTCTCTATCCCTTCGGGGTAGGGGTAAGGTTTGTGTACACACTAAACTCCCTAGACCCCACTCGTGAAATTTTATTGGGTCATTATGTTATTTTCTAAAAAAAATACGAAAAAATGGCAAAATACATAATCTACCCATCAAACTTAGGATCAAATCCCTCTTACACACTTATTGAATACGGGTTCTATTTTACACACTGAACCTTTAAAAAGTGTGTCAATTACATACTACTTTTGACCAGCCCATTTAATATTTAACGCGTTGTATACACGTGCTTTTATAAATTAAAAAAAAACAACGATTCTTTATATTTAACTCCGACCCTATCTTAACTCTAACCCAAGAAAGATCCAACACGGTAAGTTAAAAACACCAAAACGATCAAATTAACAAACATAAACTCATTTTCCAAGTCGTGTTCTTCATCCCTAAAACTATGAAGATAATTTGACAAGAAGACATCTGGTTGTTGCTGTTTCTTCGTCATTTTTTTTTAGGTTAGCATTCACATTTTAAGGTTGTTCAACCCTTTTAATTTGGATGGGTGTGTTAAAATAGTTAGGGTTTATTTGGGTATTTCATCGGGAGTAATTTAGGTTTAAGACATCTTTATGGGGAATCTATTGTCATTGTCTGCTGATACCTTTGTGTTTTGAGCATGTGTTGTCTTTTTCTTTCTTTATGTTGTTATTTGCCCTTTCTTTATTGTCCATTACGAATTCTTTATTCTTTATTTGCATGTGAAATTGAACCTCTTGCCTGCTTCTTTCTAGGGATAATGTCTTTCAAAATTGTTACTTTAAAGTGGTATCATGAGGGTAAGTTAATTATTGGCCCTTTTAGTAGATATGTGGGAGGCAGTCAAACCTTGACTTTAGACGTTGATGTAGATAGGATTTCCTTCTTTGAGCTTATGAATTACACTACGAAGATGGGCCTAGTTAATTACAAGCAGTCACCAACACTTGTTACCTGAGTGTGAACACAAGATGTGTGCTAGGCACATCCTTGCAAATTGGTCAAAAGAGTGGAGAGGGTTGGAGAGGAGAAATACTTTCTGGAGATGTGCAAGGGCTTCTAGTATTGCAGAATTGAATGACCAACTTGATATGCTAGACAAGCTTGGGGATGAAATATGTCAAAGTTTAGTCCACTATAGAAAAGATACATGGTGTAGAGCTTATTTTAACTATGATAGGAAGTGTGATGTAATTGACAACAATATGTGTGAGACTTTTAATTCCTGAATTTTGGCTGAAAGACACAAAACAATCATCACAATGTTAGAGGATATTAGAATTAAGCTGATGACTAGGATAGGTAAAATGAGAGAGTCCTGTGAGACAAGGATATGTGATATCTCCCCAATAGCAATGAAGATTTACCAGGATAATTTAGCCAAGTCTATGAAGTGTACTCCAAGATGGAATCGTTAATGAAGCTATGATATTGAAGATAGTAAATATAAGCATGTGGTATCCTTAGTGACTATGACCTGTAGTTGTATAGCCTGGCAGTTAAAGGGCATTCCTTGTTGTCATGCAATTGCTAGTATGCATTGCAAGGACATGGAACCTATTGACCATATTTCACATTGGTATAGGAAGTCCACTTACTTGAAGGCTTGTTCAACTTTTATCCAGCCTGTTCCATGTATGAAGCAATGGCCATCTTCAAGCCACCCCTTGTTGAACCTCCCCCTATTAGAAACATACCTGGCAGACAAAAAAAAATAGGAAAAGAGAAGAAACTGAACACCCAAAATCTGGAAAGCTTTCAAGGAGAGGTATGAAGATGACTTGTTCCCTTTGTGGTGTGTGTGGACACAACAAGAAGGGATGCCCAATTAAAAAATCTGCAGCTGGAAATGCTACTGCTGGAGCTGCTTCAGCTGGTACTGCTTCTACTGGAACTACCGCAGCTGGAACTGCTTCTGTTGGAACTGCTGCAGCTGCTAATACTTATGTTGGAACTGCTGCAATCGGACATCGTTTGGTCGGGTTTTTGATCGAATGTGAATTTTTGAAGTTAAAGTTAAACTTAAGCTTGAATTTGTTGAAAAAGGACGATTTTGATGTTAACGATAGAGTTTTGATGATTGGAACAAGTTTGAATGATGTTATAAGAGGTGTTAGTACTTTTAGTTGAGGTCCCTGAGGCTTCGGGGTAAATTCGGATGCCCAACGAGTCATTTTTGGAAGATTTTTGCCGTTTTGAGCATAAATGTAATGATCCAAAGGTCTATTTTTAGTTTTAGAGATCCAAATTTGATTTCGAGACTTTGAGAATTTAAATAATGAATTATAGGACTGATCCGGAAATTTTGGTTTAATTTCATCAAGTCGCGATTGGGTTTTTGACGCGAAATATGAGTTAATTGTTTAACGAGCGAAATTGATGTTGCACTGAGAAAATGAGATCCAAATTCAGTTTTGTTTGAACCACTGGATCCGTAACAAAATTACGGAGCCATAGGAAAAAGAATCGTCAAATTCCGAGTTCGTATGATTGAGTTATAGCATTTTTAGTGAAATAAAAAGCTGCTGCAATTTTTCTGGGGCCAAATCTGTTATTTTCGCTTCTGCGATGAACAGTACCCGCAGAAGCGGGTGAACAGTGACTTTTCGCTTCTGCGATGAACAGTGCCGCAGAAGCGATGAACAGTAAATCGCACCTGCGGTGAACAGTAACCGCAGATGCGAAAATCGCTGGGCTTTTAATTGGGGCAGTCCGAGAGTTTCTTCATTTTTGGAGCTAGGGAGCTCGGATTGAAGCGATTTTCGAAGCGATTTTCACCATATGGATGGGGGTAAGTGTTCTATATCCAAAAGTGATTATATTCAATGATTCCTGGTTATTTTTCATCAAGTATTAGTGAATCAAATGGAAGAAATTGGAGAAAATTTGTAAACTTTTCAAAAACGAAAATTTAGGATTTGAAGGGTGGTCATTTGTGGTCCGATTTGGGAGTTCTTGATATGTACGGACTCGTATCGAGATGAGGGTTCCGAATATGTAACTTTCATAATTTTTCGAGAAGCGTACCGAAAGTCGGGTTTTGGCAACTTTGGGAATTTTGATGTAAATTAAGTTGTTTTGACTGGGTATCATTCCATTGGTCTAATTTGATGTGTATTTATTATATTTGATCAGATTCTACACGTGCGAAGCTTGATTCTCATGGCAAGGGCATCGCGGAGTAGTCGTCGCGCCGTATTGAGGTGAGTAATAGATGTGGGTGATGACCAGCGGGTTCGAAACCCCGGTATACCACTTTGTGACGCCGTATAGCGGCGAGACACGCACACTCTTGAGAGTGCGGGGTCGATTATGAATTGGAGACTATAGTTTAGTCCGACCTGTTGATACTGTGTTATTGGCTATTCTCGAGCCATTGAACCTCTTTCTTGGACGGTTGAGTATGTTTGTGGCTATTCTCGAGCCGTTGAACCTCCTTCTTGGACGGTTGAGTATGTTTGTGGGCTGTGAGCCAGTTATTGGATCCCGCGAGGATCGTTATCATTGTCTTATCATATAGACATGCTAGTTTACTACTAGTCCGCCGCTATTTCGTTATTATGCTATTTCCAATCTCTGGAACTTGATGTTACTGTTTTCCAACTGAAAAATGATAAAAGAGTTTTCAAAAACTACTTTTGAGCCTGCGCGAGGCTGTATCTGCATATTAGCTGACTAGTAGTGGATCGGGCTGCGCGCCGCAGCGAGATATATGTTGGATCGGATTGCACGCCGCAGGGATATCTCTATGAGATGTGCTTGGGCTGTAGGAGCCCCTCCGGAGTCTGAACCCCCACAGTGAGCACGGGTACCCAAAATTGGAGTCGGGCCACGCGCCGTAGCGGTCATATCATGCATTGCATTGCATTTAGCTACATCTGCTAGCTGTTATGCTATTTATTGGTATTTGTTGGTACAGGTACAGTGAATATTGATTCTGTGATAGGGTAGCTGATTATAGCTTTACATAGTGCTTTATCGCGGATTTCTTATCTGCGCTGTCTTACCCTTGTTTATTACCACTGAGTCTGGCAGTACTCATTTTACTCCCTGAACCTTGTGTGCAGATCCAGGTACCTCTCAGCAGTGATCCAGTAGCCGTGCGAGGCGACATTTGTGGATATTCGAGGTAGCTGCAGAGTCCGCAGGACCCGATATTCCTTCTCACTGTCTCTTGATTTTGTATTGACTTTTCTTTCCGCACTTGGCATCTTGTAAACCTTTATATACTTATGTTCAGTAGAGGCTCATGACTCTTGACCCTTCGGTCTACGGGAGTTAGTATATTTTGGGACTCGGTTTCCCCGTTGTCGGTATACGTATTACTATTGTTTCATATTTTGAAATGCTTAAACGGGTTAAAGAGAGCTTCTAGCTCCGTTGTCGATATTGATTGGTCAGGATGGCTTAGCAATGTGCCAGGCGCCATCACGACCGGATTTGGGGTCGTGACAAGTTGGTATCGCAGCCTAGGTTTACCAGGCCTCGCGAGTCTTGAGCCGGTTAGTGAGTCTCGTGGATCGGCACGGGACGCCCGTACTTATCCTCGGGAGGTCGCGAACCTTTAGGAAACACTTCACATTTCTTGGAATTCTTATCGTGCGCACTTGATTCAATCTTGAGATATAATTTTGAAATTCCTTCCGCACGTCCGTGTACGCATCGAGCGCTCAGTAATATAATTGACTTATGGCTTGCAATTCCCCGATCGAGGGGCGAGATATAATCTCCATGAGTTCACGTTGGGCCAGTCGGGAGGACTTGAGGCCGGATCCTTGTCTATGGCTTGAGCACCAAGGTATTAATTTTGCGAGTCGGTATTATGAAGTTCATACGATCGGTACTGATCCTTATTGTGCAAATGGCAGTTTGATAATGGGAGAGCTGTAAGGTATTCAGTTCTTATTGTGATTTGATATGTAGCCCTAGCTATGGGCGTGAGAAATAATTATCATATCTCGTAATTGGAAGGTAAAGTGTCTTATGTGTAGTGGAACGAGTTTAAACTCAGGAAGACTAAAGTGATTTTGATATGTGTTATGATTCGAGCAGGTACAACGCAGGTTCAAGTATAAATTATGATAATATGATTCGTGTAGTATTGAGATTTAATGTTGTTGAAATACATTGTGATATCTTGTTGAGTTGTGGATGTATTGTTAGAATGGTTTGGTGATTCTCTGGCAGGTGGATAGGCCAATTTACAAAGGAAACTCTGCCGAAATTTTTGGAAAATTCGGGACTTAGAAAAGATTTTGTCATCTAAAGAGGGGGCGTAACTGTTGTGTGTGAATGAATGCAAGAATTGCAAAAGAGTTAATATTTCTGATGATTCGAGTCTCTGTCAAGGCTTGTAAATGACTTGAGTTTAATCTCATTATAACATTTCGGCATCACTTGAGTAATAATGATATGGGTGGTTAAAAGTGCTTTGATGAATGGCTTCGAGCTAAGTTGGGGAGGTTGCTATTGATTAACTGATTGCACTATTGTGTGCTATGTTGGTTCTGTCTCTAGGTATGTTGGGAAATTTTGGTAAAGGTTATCGTGCTTCGTAGATCTGATGAAGTACTAGGGTGTTTTGAACTGCTGTTGGTAAAGAATATTCACCGTATAGAAAAGAAAGATAGCCGATAGTATCTGTAAGTAATCATGTTCTGCGGTGTCAGAGTTCTAACAAAACACGAGTGGTTCTACTCAATAGGACAGTTTAATTACAGCTGAATAAGGGTGAATGACGCCCAAGAATGGTTTGCAATGTTCAAGATTTTGCTTGTAACAGCTAGGTGCCTTAAGATTTGTGTATGTGGCTAAAGATGGCGGTTTCGTTAGAAAAGATCAAGGCTTGTGTTATATCATGTGAATGATGGGATTCTATGTAACCGTATGGGAAAGTAATGATAACAATTTAAAAATCGCGGGAAGTTCATCAAAATAAAGTGTGCTAGCATGTGGTACTTTTGGGAAACATTGAGAGAGTATTCAGCGGCCTATCGGTCTTAGACCGTGTGGTCTTGTGTACGAGCCTTGTGCGGTAAAAAGGGGGTTGAGGCATTGTCGTACTACAATAAAGACTGATATGAAATTAGAGATGAATCAGAAAGGAAACTGGGTAAATGGAACAACTTGTTAATAAACCAGAATGGTATAAAAAGGAATACGATTGATTCCTGGTATGTGGTTGAAGTAATGAGTCTTGCAGATATTGTGCAACGAAGCTCTTGAGTGCTGACAATTGTGTAACTTGATATGGGTATAAGGATTCAGTCCTGGCAGTTTAACTTATGCAATGTAATTGGGAGAAAGAGTTTATGATGTATTATGGAAGGTTGATAATGGTATATTCAAGGTTTTGAGATCAGTTCATAATATATGGGGAGTCATTAAAATTATTGAGCAGCGCGGACAGCTGCATGTGATTTAAGAATCGATCTTTCCGGTGATTAAGGAAAATGGTGCAGCTATTCTAGTGAATTGGCAAGGGAATATGGTCCAAAAAGACAAGGTAATGTAAACTGATAATATCTAGTGGTATGGTGGTATCCCCTTGTTGGATTGACGGTGATGATTGAGTTGTTGATGGCATAGGGAAATTTCTGAATGGCTTTCGTGGTATGAATGGATGCTTGATGTGTGTTATGTATTCGTACGGTGGAGTGTGGAATTATGCATAGTGATTCATGTGTTATATATGTGTCGGAGACTAGAAGTTCTCGTAATCCGCCTATGCAGTGAGAGTATATCTTGTGTATCGGCACCGTTTAGCGGTTGTTGGAAATTGGAAGCACTAGTGGCTCTCTCGATACTTGATATGATGAATTTGAATAATGATATATGATTGTAGACTGGTTGTCATAAGGTAGGTTGTCTAGACCGTGTGATATGGACTATGTCAGAAAAATGTCACAAACTGCGTGGCAGAGAGCATCATAACATGATCCAGCAGGGTAGATGTACCCTTGGGCCAGCAGACGACTGGTAGGTATTGCTTTGTGAGTTGGGCCTTCGTGGCGGATGTCAATGTAGAGGTATCTACCATTGATTCAGTTCCGGTATTGAGGAACTTTGTCGGATGCATTTCATGTGGCCGAGTTTGAGGCTATATATGTTTGTTGTAATGAGCAACTTAACCTGATGTGCATTCCCTTTTGCTAGATTTATGCGTGGATCGGGTGGCACGCCGCCACAGGTATAGTATCTGGATCTTGTGGCACGTCGCCACATGCATGGTATCAGGATCGGGTGGCACGCCACCACAGGTATGGTATCTGGATCGGCTGGCACGCCGCCACGGGTATGTCATTGGAGCAGGTTGCATGCCGCAACAGTGTAATGTGAAAATAGACTTAGTTATATGTTACATTATATAGAATATTTCCTAGCTTCTGAGGAAAAGTCCGTATTGGGTATCGCTCAGCGAATAGCACATCGGTAGTGTCCTTTTAGGATTTGATAGAAAATATTAATTGTTTCACCGTGGGTGAGATTGATAGCTTGGGTTCAGACCTAGATCTGTGTGTGGCTGACCGTTCTGAGCAGGTGACTTGAGGTGCTTCGTGAGTAATAGTGTTTGGATAGAATCATGAGTCGTGGCAAGGCCATGTGATGTTATGACCTTTCGAGAAGGAGTCATGCACTCTATTCCTATGATGTGAGACGGGATCTCAGTTCTATGTTATGATGGTACAGAGGAATCATTAATGAATACGAGCATATTGGATCTTAGCTTGTTAGAAAGGTAAAAATCGAGGTTTGGCTCCGAAACATTTTGTGGTACCAGTTTTAAAAGGGAAATAGATTCACGAATGGTTAACCTGAGAGATGGGTTCGGTATATCGCGTGCTTCAGCTGCCGTGGGCAGGATATGGAGGTGTTGGAATAAGACTCTATCTAATAAAAGAGGTTTTCAGCTAGTATTTGGTTATTGTGGCCAGTTGTTGTGATTAGAGACTATCGTCTCGAGTGATTGGGTTGTCGATACATCATATGATCTCACCCGGAGTAGTGAATATGGGTTATTGCAGTGGATTCGAGTGTATCCTGAGTATAGGCATGGGATTTGCAATTGGCATATGATTTCAGAAAGTACAATGTGATTTATGGTTCAGATGGTCCGTGAAATTTTGACTATATGGTGTTTTCGGACTTATGTGAGATAGGGTGACGTATGATCGCCCGAATATATGCTTGGTAAGGTCATTCAACCATTGGGTTGCTTCTAGTACAACTCTGAGTACGCTCGAGGACGAGCGATTGTTTAAGTTGGGGAGAATGTAACGACCCGGCCTGTCGTTACGGGAATTTACCACCCCGTTATGTTGCAATTACATGTTTTATGATTTTATATCAGTGTTAGAGTCCATCGGGTGAGTTAGGAGTGAATTGGATTGAAAATGAGGCATATAGCCTTTTTGAAGGAAACTTGAACATGGAAAGTCAACCTGGAGTTGACTATTTGGTTAGAGGGCTCGGAATCGGATTCTGATGATTCGGTTAGTTCCGGGAGGTGATTTATGACTTAGGAGAGCAATCGGAAATGAATTTGGAGGTCCGGTGTAGTTTTAGGCTTGAATTGGCTAAGGTTGAATTTTGACGAAATCCGAACGGTAGGTGAGATTTTGATCCGGGAGTCGGAATGGAATTCCGACAGTTGCAGTAGCTCCGTTAGGTGATTTTGGATATGGCTGCAAATTTTCAGGTCATTCGGACATCGTTTGGTCGGGTTTTTGATCGAATGTGAATTTTTGAAGTTAAAGTTAAACTTAAGCTTGAATTTGTTGAAAAAGGACGATTTTGATGTTAACGATAGAGTTTTGATGATTGGAACAAGTTTGAATGATGTTATAAGAGGTGTTAGTACTTTTAGTTGAGGTCCCTGAGGCTTCGGGGTAAAGTCGGATGCCCAACGAGTTATTTTTGGAAGATTTTTGCCGTTTCGAGCATAAATGTAATGATCCAAAGGTCTATTTTTAGTTTTAGAGATCCAAATTTGATTTCGAGACTTTGAGAATTTAAATAATGAATTATAGGACTGATCCGGAAATTTTGGTTTAATTTCATCAAGTCGCGATTGGGTTTTTGACGCGAAATATGAGTTAATTGTTTAACGAGCGAAATTGATGTTGCACTGAGAAAATGAGATCCAAATTCAGTTTTGTTTGAACCACTGGATCCGTAACAAAATTACGGAGCCATAGGAAAAAGAATCGTCAAATTCCGAGTTCGTATGATTGAGTTATAGCATTTTTAGTGAAATAAAAAGCTGCTGCAATTTTCTGGGGCAAATCTGTTATTTTCGCTTCTGCGATGAACAGTACCCGCAGAAGCGGGTGAACAGTGACTTTTCGCTTCTGCGATGAATAGTACCGCAGAAGCGATGAACAGTAAATCGCACCTGCGGTGAACAGTAACCGCAGATGCGAAAATCGCTGGGCTTTTAATTGGGGCAGTCCGAGAGTTTCTTCATTTTTGGAGCTAGGGAGCTCGGATTGAAGCGATTTTCGAAGCGATTTTCACCATATGGATGGGGGTAAGTGTTCTATATCCAAAAGTGATTATATTCAATGATTCCTGGTTATTTTTCATCAAGTATTAGTGAATCAAATGGAAGAAATTGGAGAAAATTTGTAAACTT
Source organism: Nicotiana noctiflora (assembly GCA_032618575.1). Classification (NCBI taxonomy): domain Eukaryota; kingdom Viridiplantae; phylum Streptophyta; class Magnoliopsida; order Solanales; family Solanaceae; genus Nicotiana; species Nicotiana noctiflora. The sequence goes on along the minus strand of JASVEL010004126.1, from coordinate 116,225 downwards.
TTCAAAAACGAAAATTTAGGATTTGAAGGGTGGTCATTTGTGGTCCGATTTGGGAGTTCTTGATATGTACGGACTCGTATCGAGATGAGGGTTCCGAATATGTAACTTTCATAATTTTTCGAGAAGCGTACCGAAAGTCGGGTTTTGGCAACTTTGGGAATTTTGATGTAAATTAAGTTGTTTTGACTGGGTATCATTCCATTGGTCTAATTTGATGTGTATTTATTATATTTGATCAGAATCTACACGTGCGAAGCTTGATTCTCATGGCAAGGGCATCGCAGAGTAGTCGTCGCACCGTATTGAGGTGAGTAATAGATGTGGGTGATGACCAGCGGGTTCGAAACCCCGGTATACCACTTTGTGACGCCGTATAGCGGCGAGACACGCACACTCTTGAGAGTGCGGGGTCGATTATGAATTGGAGACTATAGTTTAGTCCGACCTGTTGATACTGTGTTATTGGCTATTCTCGAGCCGTTGAACCTCCTTCTCGAATGGTTACATACTGTAATGTGATATTGGCTATTCTCGAGCCGTTGAACCTCCTTCTTGGGCGGTTGAGTATGTTTGTGGGCTGTGAGCCAGTTATTGGATCCCGCGAGGATCGTTATCATTGTCTTATCATATAGACATGCTAGTTTACTACTAGTCCGCCGCTATTTCTGTTATTATGCTATTTCCAATCTCTGGAACTTGATGTTACTGTTTTCCAACTGAAAAATGATAAAAGAGTTTTCAAAAACTACTTTTGAGCCTGCGAGGCTGTATCTGCATATTAGCTGACTAGTAGTGGATCGGGCTGCGCGCCGCAGCGATATATATGTTGGATCGGACTGCATGCCGCAGTAATATTGTGCTTGGGCTGTAGGAGCCCTTCCGGAGTCTGAACCCCCACAGTGAGCACGGGTACCCAAATTGGATCGGCTACGCGCCGTAGTGGCCATATCATGCATTGCATTGCATTTAGCTACATCTGCTAGCTGTTATACTGTTTTGCTGGTACTGGTTAGTACGTGTACAGTTGATATTGATTCTGTGACAGGGTATTCGATTACAGCTACTGCTTCTGCTGGAAATGGTAGAGGAAGAGGAAAAGCAAGAGAAACAGGTAAAGGGGTTGGAAGAGGTAGAGACAGTGGCTATGGGTTATTTCAAGCAAGTAATGGGTTCACTTCTTTTACAGTAAGTTTTCTAACTAAATGTATAATTATTGGGTCTTCTTTCTATTGAATGTGATGTTGTAACTAACTACACTTTACTTTGGCAGAGTGGAGGACAAAATCCAAAGGTTATTAGCACCGGAACTAACACTAAGAGATCCACAGCTTCAACAGAGGAATGTGCTACCAACCAAGAAGTGTCGGCTTGAGGTGGATGAGCAAAAAAACCATAAGCACAAGACAACTTCAAAGAAATGTAGCATCAAATCAAAATCTTAGTCAAGCTAGTTCATCATCTCAACCAACCAAGAAGTAGAAAACGAAATGAAGACTTTGTTTGTTGCTTAAGCTTTATGTTTTGTTAAGTATTGCAGCTGATAACAATGTATTATGTTTTGTAAAGTGTTGTTATGGACAACCAAGTACTATATTTTGTGTAGCAGCTGATAACAAAGTGCTATATTTTGTGTAGTGTTGCTTGGTCAACCAAGTACTATATTTTGTAAAGAAATGCTTATCAGATTTGGTGTCCACTAATGAACGTTTAAGCTGCTCAAGATCTACAATCTTAGTCAGTCTATTTTGTGAAAATGAACGCATATTTTGTACTGTTTTGCTTTAGTGATACAAATTCTACATTTGCCTTGTTTTGTTCCCAAAGCTAAATAGAGATGTAACACTAAATATATAGGAATGTAACACCAACTTTACTACCAAATAAGGGTTGACACTCATAGAAAACAAGTTCAATGAGCCAAATACATGAATTATAGAAAATAAGCTCAATGAGCCAAATACATGAATTATAGAAAATAAGCTCAATGAGCCAAATACATGAAGACCCAATACATTAGAATATCATTACACTATATAACAGTGTTGAGAACTACCAAATACAATGGACTTGATGAACATTAATCCTAAAATCAGAAAGAAAAAAAAGCCTCCTCCAGTTCCACTATTTTCTGGATTCCTGCAAATGGCCTTCAAGCTGATTCTTCTTCTTAAGCAAACCCAAAATCACCGGCTTCAAGCGTTCATCAGTTGGGGGATCAAACCAAGCGAAATACTTGCAGCCAATTGACTTATCTTTCTGCAAATCCATAAATAATTTGAGAAGAAGCTTATAAAATCTTGAAATCGAATATAACGCAATATGTAAGATTACCTCGTAATTTTTACAGTCGTAGAATCGACGACCAGGATTGTCATTGCTCCATGAAATTACTAGTTCAGCAGCATCTCCACATCGACAAAATGGACCCGAACTCTCCATTTAATAAGAACCCTAATATGAAAATTGAAAGAAGAACCCTAATATGAAAATTGAAAGAAGAATGATAATGTAATGCACTTTAATTTACCAAATATAACAGCCTCTCAATATTAGTTGTGGAAGATGAAGAAGAAGATTGTTTGGCTCATAACATTGTTTGGTTCATTTAAAGAAGAAGAGGATGAAATAAGAGGGAGATAAAGAATTGGGATAGAAAATGGCGTTAGGGTTAAAGAAAATGGGCCCAAATTTTAGTAAATAGCCGTTGTAATGAGTGAGGGAAGGCATAAAGTAACTATTCACGAGCCCACTGGTCGTGTTTCACACGCCTCAGGGGCTGGTAAAAAATAATGTGTAATTGACACACTTTTTAAAAGTTCAGTGTGTAAAATAAAATCCGTATTTAATAAATTATGTATTTTGCCAAAAAATAATTCTAAATTGGACAGCGGTACCGTGGCCGACCATAATAACACTTTTGGATCTACATGGAGTCTAGTAGTTAATGCGAAAGCAGCCGATGTGGAACATCTATATATTATTACTCCTAAGAAGCCCTCACCTGCCGTGGACGAAAGTAAAGCTAAGCAAACAACGGATAAAGACTTGAAAATATTTTGTTTGATTTGGAAGAAAAGAATCCATATTGAATCCAGAAAAGGCAATATTGAAGAACGGCTGATTCCCATACGTTACTAGACGATGATCACTTTGATGAATTCCAAACTCTTTCTTGACCTTATTCTATGAAAAAAATGGACGAATTGAAACCTTTACGACCATGATCATCCCCTTTAAACCCTTCTTTGGATCTCAACTGCAGATCCATCACAGCGCATTCAACCTTTCGTATTCCTTCTTGAATTCATTATGGACCCTTCTACCTCTCGCCCAGCTGTAGTCATTGACAATGGAACTGGGTATTATATCGTTATCCTCCACCTGTTTGATAAAATTCCTCAACGACATTTTGATTCCAAAAGTTTGTTTCTCTCTCTTATTTTCAGGTATACAAAAATGGGTTTTGCTGGAAATGTTGAACCATCTTTCATACTGCCTACAGTTGTCGCTGTTAACGAATCATTTATCAATCAGCCTCGAGCTTTAACTAAGAGCAGCAACTTAGCTCAGTACAGTGCAGGAGTTATGGCTGATCTTGATTTCTTTATTGGGGAAGAGGCAGTGAGTAGATCTAAATCTAGTAGCACTTACAATCTTAGCTATCCTATTAAACATGGACAAGTTGATAACTGGGATGCAATGGAGCGGTTCTGGCAGCAGTGCATATTCAATTATCTGCGCTGTGACCCTGAGGATCACTATTTTCTGTTGACTGAAAGCCCTATGACTGCACCGGAGAACCGAGAATACACCGGTGAAATTATGTTTGAGACTTTCAATGTTCCGGGACTTTATATAGCTGTGCAGCCGGTTCTTGCTCTGGCAGCTGGGTACACAGCATCTAAGGTTGGCAGTCTAGCTTTAAGAACTTTGTCTGGTTTATTATTGGTATTTTGATGATATATGAGGTTGGATATTTTATGGTATTAACATTTTATGATCTATTATAGCTTCACAAGTATCTTTGTTTTGTCTAGAGTATTACTGTGTAATAGATGATAACTCGGTTGCTTCAATTGTCCATTATTTGCTCTAGTTTCTCACAATACAAGGACGGACTTCGATGATGTCTCTTTTATTGATAAAAAGATTAAGGGGAGTGACCAAATTGATGTGCCTAGTGTAAAGCTTGTTGTATTTCTCGAAGTTCAGATTGTTGGCTATGTTATGAGAGAATGTGCAGAGGAGGTATGTGTCTGGTGTGACGGTTTGACTGGAGTTTCGAGCTGTTATTGGAAGTGGATGACACATGGGTGACAGGAGGTGTCTGGGAGAAGGAGAAAGGAGGAGAAAAAGGACGAAATGAAATCGATAAATGAAGGACAGAGACGAAAGGAGAAGAAGAGTTTCTGGTTGGAGGGGCTACGGGAAAAGAGGAGGAGAAGAAGCTATAAGGGAAAAATAGTATCTCGAAGAGGTGTGTGAGGAGACTCACTGGGAGTGAGCGCTCTTGGGCTGGCATTGTGGGGTGACGGGTGTCGGGTGGTGTTACAAGTAGAAGAAGAAACTGGAGATGGAGAAAAAAGGAGTCTTGTGGGGTGAACAAGAAGGAGAAGAGGAGGAATAAGGGAGATGGACTCCTTTTCTTTTATAATATTTCTTAATTCTAACCCTTTTTGGTTCTTCACAAGCATCTAAAAAGAGCCACGAGAGGCTTCTTTCAAGCTCTTATACAACATTTGAGATCAGTAATGTTGGGTTTGTTTGAGTCTTTGGAGAACTATAAAACACTATTGCAAGTAGTTTGTTGAAATATGTTTGTTTGGTCAATTTTTATTCATGAACTTGCAAAAAAAGGTCAACTTTTTATTTTTTTCAGAATCTTCAAAAGGAAAAAAAAAGAAAAAGAAGAAGCTAACTCTTGACGCAAATTTTGGAAACATTTCACCAAACAAACACTTTTGCAAGTTTTCAGAACACTTAAACAAACGCAATCTAAAAATATCCCAATTGCACTGTATTCAGGTTTAAGTACTTTTAACTGTGAAAAGAAAATTAATTGTTCATAAAATCCAATCTGTTTGTAATCTTTAGTTAATGTAAAGACAAGATAATATTAAAAATATTATGTCATATTTGACTTACTTGGGTTTAAGGTGTAGTTGATTAATTATCATATTTAAAGTGATATTGTGGAGTAGCACCTTAGAAAAAAACCTTCTTTGAAAGAAAAGATATAAAACTGTTAGGGACAGACTAAAGTGTATTTCAGATCTTATTAGATAATGTGCATTTCGGATCTTGAGGGGGGGGGGGTATGACATGGTGAAAAAGAGATGAAGCGACGATGGGGCAAAGTTTTGGAGTACGGGAAAAAGGAGGGAAAGATAGAGGAGGAAAGGTTGAAGATTGAGGGTTTGCAGGCAATGTTTTTCGGCAATCGCTAAACTCCTATCTTCTTACGTGGAAGATGAAATTAAAAAAGAAGTATGGAGAAGAAGTAAAAAATGAGGGGGGAAAAGAGGGAAATAGGAAAAATGAGTGAAAAGATTAAAGCTAAGTGGTGTCCGACGAGCCGTTAGCGTAGCATTTGACGTGGGAACACCACCCACGACAATATTGTTTTTTTTTGTTGCAATTAGGTATTAGACTCACTTTTAACAAGACTAGAGGAGGGGGGTCAAAAGGTCGCCCCCAAGTTTTGGTATGTGCGGGATAATTTTAAGGTGGAAAGTATATACTCCGTGTTAGAATCTTTACGTTTTTGTCTAGTTTGTTTTGGACAAAAACTGCATAGAAAGAGAAAACTCCCCCTATATCCCAATCAGTATAGATGATTGGCTTTTTCTATATATAGCCTTTACTTTTTGTATAGACCTTGTAGCAAGAAGTTTCCCTTTCAATTATAGATATACTGATTTTATCGAAAGTGGAGAGAAAATTCCACAATTTTGTGATCAACGTAGCAGAATAATATATGAATAATTGAGTCCACAATAAACAACAACAACATACCAGTAAAATCCCACCAAGTGAGATCTGGGGAGGGTAGAGTGCACACAGACCTTACCCCCTACCTTAGAGAGGTTGTTTTCGGGAGACACTCGAGTCAAAAGGCAAACAAAGACAGTAGATCCTTACCAGCAACAGCAACGAGAGATAATAACAACAATGTAGGAGACAGAAAATAGGTGGAAAGGCAATAACAAAAAACGATACTAGTTACATAATACTATGAAAACAGAAAATTAATGTGAACACAACATACTCCAGTAGCAGTCCAAGATAAAACACTATCTGACTAACCCCACTCTCAGAATAAAGAAGAAAAATGCTTGACTACCCCCATCCTTCAAACCTAATGCTCGACCTTGATACCTTCCTATCAAGAGTCATGTCCTCGGAGATCTGAAGTTGCGCCATGCCCTGCCTAATCACCTCGCTCCAATACTATAGACCACTCTTTACCTCTTGTCACACTTACCAAAGTCAACCGCTCACACCTCCTAACTAGCGCATCTGGGCTTCTCCTCCGCACGTGCCTAAACCATCTGAGTGAGCCGGTGAGGCCACAATCAAAGTAACTATTGTATGAAAGCCCTAGAAAGCTTATCTTGCATCTTGAGTTGAATTGTCCCTCTAGATATCCCCTTTCCCCTTTCTTTTTTCCTTAGTTCCTTTTTCTCTTGGTTTTAGTCACCGGAGATGGTTAGAATAGGAGAATGTGGTGTTTGGAGATTTCGGTTGTCTTATGGTACTTGGTTTGGCATGTCAGAAGAATTAATTAGGTAGCTTTATTTTTGTATTCAGATGCTTTTCTGATTGGTTGGTCTGAGTTGAGTTTACTGGGACTTTCTGGTTTACTTTAACTGGTTAAGGACTTAACCACCCTGACTGTAGTGATAGATCGAAAGTGTCGTTTCAGTTGTAGAATAAGGGTAGAAGGTGATATAGGAGTGACGTGTTAGAGAAAATACATATTTCCTTTTCAGTGACATAGTTTGATACCCCATAAAAGTGTTAGAAGGTTAGATTGACATATAAATTATGTTTTTTTTATAAACACTTATAAATTATGTTTGTAATAGTAGATAAAAAAAATGTTAGGTTGTTGTTTATCGGCGCATATAAAAATCATATTTTCTTAAAAATATTACTCATCGTTGAATTTGGATAAAACTTATTTTACTTATCTTTTCAGAAACAGTCTTTCTACCTTCACAAAGTAGGGGGTAAGACCCACTTGTGGGATTACACTTTTTTTTTTTGTATAAATTTTTTTTTTTGGATATAACTTATCAATTGAGGATGAATCAGTAGTATCTATAGTGCTATTTATTACCTATGCAAAAGTTGTGTCATCATTGTAAAAGCGTGTCAAGCAACTTAGGACATCCTGAATATTGCGTCATGTTGGACAGAGTGAATAAATTGGAATTTATTAGGAACTAAAGAGTTATCTGCATGCCACTTCAGCTTGACAAAATTGAGTTGCTTTCAAGTCAAAGCAACTGAGGTCAAGCAAATTTTCCGCTTGCTTGGCTCAGCTGCACCGTACTATAGCATGGCCAGTGCATATGCCCTTTACCTTTCCTAAAGGCATGTATCTTCAGGAAATGCGACAAGCCTACAAACAAATATGATTTTTCCAGAAAACCAGATTCCAGAGAAATTGTCGCGCAAGGTAGTATTCTGATTGTGAGGACACTATCAATCATTGATTTCCTTATACTGAAAACTCATTCTTGTTCAAGTTCGTCTACTCCTATATCACTCTCAAGTATGTCAAATACAATTCTTTTATGTCTTTTCGCAATGGCATGATCTGGTATCTTTGTCATGTCACGGAAAATAAGGGTCAAGGACCTTATCAGAAAAAAGGGAAAAAAAAAGTAAGGGTCAAGGAGTCTGTTCCAACGTTGTATCTTCATTCTTTTCTTTTCTAGTAGAAAAATGGGAAAATGAACATTGCCTATGGAGAGAGAAAGTACTGGGTTGCATGACAAGCTTTATTTGGTATGCCCATTGCTTGCTTGATATAATATCCTGTTTATCTGTTGTCTTCTTTTTTATCATAAGTGATTTGCATACCATTGTCCCAGAAACTGAAACAGTTGTGGTCTACCAATTTGGCATTTCTTGTAATTGTTATTATATGTTTTTTCTTTAGTGTGAGATGACTGGAGTCGTAGTGGATGTTGGTGATGGTGCTACCCATGTTGTACCTGTTGCTGAAGGTTATGTTATTGGGAGTAGCATTAAGTCAATCCCCGTTGCTGGGAAAGATGTTACTCTTTTCATTCAGCAGCTCATGAAGGTATATCAGTTCTTGTCTCTTTATGGCTTTAGTACAACATTTCCATAATGTGGTTGAAGAAATATGTGTCGCTAATAATTAAAAAATGCATGTTCACTACTTTTCCTTGACTTTTACTAATATATCAGGTCGGATGAACATCATAGGATTGTGATATCCTGAATTGTGTCTCAATGTTATTGCTATTAGAAATCCCTTAAAGTTGCAACTATCCAAGAAATGAAACAAAGACATGGAGTAGTTTTCACCTTATATAATTGGTAGAAGGGGAATTATCTCCTGTAGGCTGTAGCACACAAGCCTCTGGTTCAAATGAGCATACTGATAGTAGCAATACCTAGTTTCAGCCGTTTCATCATTACATTGGGATGGAACAGGTCATAAATTTGCCCCCCCCCCTCCTCTTGCCTTGAACATTCTTGGAAACCAAATGTAGCATCTGAAGAGTCTTTACCTGGACGATGGAACTGAGTTTATTACTGGCAGCAGTAGACTTGATCACAATCATTATCCAGCAGGGTTATTTTTGGTTTACTTTATTTTCTTATTTGCTTCTGTTGGCTGATATTCACAACCTTCATGGAGAATCAAGATTTGGGGACACCATTTACGTTTGAAGGAGTACTTTTTAAATCGCTGCACCAAACATTTTATATGAACTGTAGTACTTCCCTTTTCTTTTGCGTACGACCTTTCCGTACTGAAGTATCTTTTTCTGAATACTGCCGTTGCAAAGTTTCTTAGTGCCTATTTATTTTATGAAACAAAATAAATAAAAATTTATGTTATTATTATACGTGTTGTGCTTCTTTTCCTTAATTGTTAGCAAAATATTGTTTTCATTTTCTGAAAAGCAGTGTTTTCACCCTGAAAACAAATAACAGCCAAAAACAATTCTTAAGACACACAAAACCAAATTCTCTAACCAATCCAAATAGTGTTAAACCCCCCCCCCCCCCCCCGCAAAAAAAAAAAGGAAGAAAAGAAAAACAATTCCAAAATACTTTCTAGTCCAAACATCACCTAAATAAGATGAGTTTAATGTTGGTTATTATTAAAGCAGTTATCGGAGGGTAAATAACATTGGACATTTTTGATTGTTCCTTCTATTGCTTGTCAAGCAAAATTTTGTTTCTCCAGTACTCAGACCATAGTTGCTCGAATTGAGAAGTACCACTTTGGTTATTTCGTTTATGATATCAATCTCTTTTACCTCCTGTCACCCACTTACCAAATGTCCTTAACGTGTAGGAGATCTTAAAATGTCTATGGCTTAGTAGGTTAGCCACAAATCAGACATGAGCATCTTCGGTGGATGATGCCTAGCTTTGAGTTTTGAGAGGGTATCTGATTGTTTAATCAAGCTTCAAAAGATTAAGTTTATTTTTATTTTGTTAAATATAGGAAAGGGGAGAGCATGTTCCAGCAGAGGATTCTTTTGAAGTAGCACGAAAAGTGAAGGAAATGTATTGCTATACTTGTTCTGACATTGTGAAGGTATTATCTATTTGTATGGGATACATGAGGAGTAAAAATGAATAAGTTGAAAGAGTAGTTTAAAAAAAGTTTGAAGTTCTTTCTGAGAATCCATCCGGTGCTCAAACTTGACTTATCTATTCTATGTTTGCCTGAATTAGGGCAAGCCACTTATCCCAAGATTTTAACCCCTCAGAATCCTCTTTTGCATTTGAGACTAGAGGTTACAACTGATTTTTGCTTGTAATAGGTCCTTATTGTCAAATGATTTCAGGAGTTTAATAAGCATGATAAAGAGCCAGGGAAGTACATCAAGCAATGGAGAGGTACAAAACCAAAGACAGGAGCACCATACTCATGTGATGTTGGCTATGAGCGATTTCTTGGTCCTGAGGTTTGTTGTACCTTCAATTTTCTGAATCGTTTGAGCTCTAAAGTGGTACTTTCAATGTGCTTTTAAGCCTACTGGAGTTGAGGTTATACAAGATGCTGGGTCAACGAATTAGCATTGTCTACTTCATGTTTACCCAAATCTCTTGAATTGTCCCGAAATGTACAGCTCAAACCCTGCTTCATTTTCTGCATGAAGTGTATCTCTTTTGCTAAACCCTAATTTAACAGAAAAGACCCACGTAAATTAAAGAATCTTGTTTTCATGCTCATTTGACTTCTAGTTTCTTGTAAGATATATTTATTCATGTTAAGGTTTTGGGTTAAGCCTCTTGACCTCCGACCTACCGATGTGGTGCTTGAGTCATGCCAGGGTGATAATCTGGGAACCACTGAGGGGGTGGGAGAAATTAAAAGGAACAAAAAGGAGCTTTGGGCTTAAATCAACATATTGCTGGGTAAAAATGGGAGAATTTTCATGGTGCTTAGCTTCAGATTTTAAGTTTTGTTTGTGTTCACAGGTTTTCTTCAATCCTGAGATCTATAATAGTGATTTTACGACCCCTTTACCTGATGTGATTGACAAATGTATCCAGTCTGCACCAATTGACACAAGAAGAGCTTTATATAAGGTAATTTTGTTGCTGAATTCCATAGAACTATTCTCTAGTGATTCAGATCCGCAAAAGGTTCCTCATATCTCGAATGAACTGAGTCGTGTATGAACATCCTCTTCAATGTGAGTGTGATGCATTCTGCACTTTTTTGAAATTCAGAATATTGTTCTATCCGGAGGATCAACCATGTTCAAAGACTTCCATAGAAGATTGCAGCGAGATCTCAAGAAGATTGTGGATGACCGTGTTCATGCATCAGACGCTCGGTTAGGTGGAAATGTCAAAGTAAGCATTTTTCCATCTCATTCTTGCCTGAATTTTAGGTGACAAATAAATATTGTCTCCCATATATCAAGGTTGCTTGATTGCTGGAATTTTAAACTCAGGCACAACCAGTTGAAGTGAATGTTGTCAGCAATCCTATCCAGAGATATGCAGTTTGGTTTGGAGGTTCTGTACTAGCTTCAACTCCGGAATTTTTTGCGGTATGTTTATCCTTTAGTTTCTACCTACCTTTTTTTTTTTGTGTAGGTAAGTACGGAAAATGAACTTAGTCTGTGTAATTTGCTGGTTTATGTATTCCATTGGAGTAGGATTTAAATCTCTTTTTGGATGAGCAATTGTTTTCTTTTTATGTTAGGCTTGCCATACAAAGGCAGAATACGAGGAATATGGAGCTAGCATATGCCGCACAAACCCTGTATTTAAGGGAATGTATTGATATTGAACTGATCCCAACTGATGATTGTAAGGCACTTATTCTCAGATGTTCACATTCGACAAGCTCGATCCTTCCATCCTTGTGTTCAGCTCCAAGTTGAAATCCTACATCTGGGGGCACCTTCAGTTATGTTAACGGGTCGGAGGCTGTGTGGAATGTACTGTGATGGATTGAGCTGTAACAGAATGGTGTTCTTGTATTTTTCTCCATGAGCTGCACATGTGGTCTGGCCCTGGGGGGAAATTGCTGTTATCGGAAGGATTGGTTGGCCCTTCCATTTGGCAGATGACTTCACAGATTGGTTAGAAGACATTTACTGAGCTGAATGTTATTTTCTCAGTGTTCAGCTCAATCTAGGGATTTACCAGTTTTATATTGTTAAGAAGCGAAGATAATAAGCTTCAAAGAAATGGAGGTAGATTTTTGTTTTTTATATTATATTTAAAGGATTGATTAGAGGATTGTAGAATCACGTAGAAGCTCCGTTCTCTCTGTAGACGTAGTCTAATCATTACAGCTGTACCTGTATATTTGGTTTTCACTAATGAATCTTCATTCTTTTTGGTATTGTATCCTAGTCATTTTATCCAGTGCAAGTCTGGACGGAAAGATCTCAGTTTGGGTTTTCCTAAGCAGTAATTGCTTTGTTTGTTAGTTACTACGGAGGCCTAATAAAAGGTGCCCCCTCCAACTCCTTTCTTGATGTACTTTGTCATTCTTTGACAATTTGGAAGAGACTTGAAAAAGATACTCCCTCCGTTTTGAATTAAACGAGGTTGTTTGATTCGGCACGGAGTTTTAAAAAAAATAGATTTTTGAAATTTGTGGTTTTAAGAACTTGGGTAAAGCTTGTGGGGCCATGATTTTTGTGTGGTCATAAAAACTTCTGATTAAGGGTAAAATAGGTACACTGAGTAGTTTAAAGTTGAATTATTTTCAAATTTAAAAATGTATCATTTATTTTGGAACAGACTAAAAATAAAAGTATCTCATTTAATATAATACGGAGGGAGTAGTACTTTAGAAGAAGCATTTCTCCCTCTCAAGAAATATTTCATATCTATGACATGCGAAAGTAATTTTCCGACACATTGGGTTTATAGGTATATATCAACTAACAATACGCTATGAACACTCTGTATAGCAACATCAGCAATAATAATAGTCCAGCGGACAAGGCGAGTTTGCGGCGTGAAGAGCAAAGCAACACCGGACGAAACGTGCAAGAGCTAGCCACAGTTGATATTGGGCGAACCAAAGTGTACTTCCAGGTTGTTCCATCGGGAGTTGGTACCCCCCGACCTCTTGTTTACTCTGTACACCCTTTTACGTTTTCTAGCTAAATATTCTGTGTGTGGTTTACTCTGTCGATTCCTAGCTTGCATCCTTTTGCGTCGCTATTGTACGTGTGCACGCCACCGTTCTCTGTAATCGGTTGGAGGGATAGTGGCCGCGGCGGGGGATGATAGCGTAAGGCCATGTCCTCGGGGGGAGGGGGTGGTGGCAGGGGTGAGCAGGGGGACTGGGAGCGGTTCTGCGGGTAGGGCGAGAGGCAAGAGTGGGAAGAGGGTAGCGGACGCTCATAGATTAAGGATCGACTCGTGGAACATAGGCACTCTGAAGGGAAAGTCCATTGAGTTGGCAAAGGTTCTTTAGAAGCGGAGGGTCAATATAGCCTGTGTCCAAGAGACTAGGTGGAAAGTGTCGAAAGCGAGGAATGCAGGCGGGTTTAAGTTGTGGTATTCTGGGGTCGTGAGAGGTAAGAATGGAGTGGGCATCTTGGTGGATAGGGATCTAAGGGAGTCCGTGGTTGAGGTTAGGCGGATGGATGATAGGTTAATGTTTATTAAGTTTGTTATTGGGGGTTGCGTCCTCAACGTCATCAGCGCTTACGCGCCGCAAGCGGGCTTAGATGAGGAGGTTAAGAGTCGCTTTTGGGAGGGCTTGAATGATTTGGCGAGTAGTATTCTCCCCAATCAGAGAAGATAGTTATTGGAGGGGACTTTAATGGCCATATTGGGGCTGATGTTGGTGGTTATGGTAAGGTGCACGGTGGCTTTGGCCGTGGGGTTAAGAACGGAGGAGGCATGTCACTGCTTGATTTCGCCAGGGCTTCTGAGCTTCTAATTGCGAACTCGACATTTCAGAAGAGGGAAGAGCATTTGGTCACCTTCAAAAGTTCGGTGGCGAGGACTCAGATTGATTACCTCCTTCTCAGAAGGAGCGATAGAGGATTATGCAAGGACTGCAAGGTTATTCAGGGGGAGTCCCTTTCGACTCTTCATAGACTCCTAGTGATGAATGTCGACCTCTGGGTGAAAAGGAAGAGGAGGGGTGCTCGGGGTCGACCGCGGATTCGATGGGGGTCCTCTGACTAAGGAGAAAGCCCAGGAGTTGGAGAGGATGTTAGTTGGTGGTGAAGCTTAGAGAAGTTTTGGGGAAGCAAATGCAATGTGGTCAGAGACGGCTAACTTGGTTAGGGAGGTAGCACGGGATGTGCTCGGGGTAGCCAAGGGCTATTCAGGCAAACATGAGGGTGATTGGTGGTGGAACGATTTAGTCCAACTAAAAGTTGAGGTGAAGAAGGCGGCGTTTGCTAATTTGGCAGGGAGCACAAGCGAGGAAGAAATGAGAGTGTATAGGGAGATCTAAAATGTGGCGAGGAAGGAAGCAAAGCTGGCGGTTACGGAAGCTAAAAACGCGACGTTTGGTCGCATGTACGAGGAATTAAGGGAGAAAGGTGGGGACAAGAAGTTATTCCAGTTAGCTAAAGTAAGGGAGAGGAAGGCGCAGGATCTAGACCAAGTTCGGTGCTCAAAGACGAGGATGGTAGAGTTCTGATGGGAGAGTCTCAAGTCAAGCAGAGGTGGCAGGCGTACTTTCGAGACTTGCTTAACGAGGAAGGGGATCGAGACATAGAGCTAGGGGAGTTAGGGAATTCATAGTGTCATAGAGACCTTGGGTACTGCGGACGCATTAGGGTGGAAGAGGTCATGGGGGCTTTGCGTAACATGAATAGGGGCCGAGCGACTGGGCCTGACGAGATCCCAGTGGAGTTCTGGAAATGCATGGGTAAGTTAGGAGTGGAGTGGCTCTCCAGGTTGTTCAATGCGATCTTCAGGACCAAAAAGATGCCGGAAGAGTGGAGGTGGAGTACGGGGGTGCCCTTGTACAAGAACAAAGAGGATATCCACTGTTGCAACAACTATAGGGGTATCAAATTAATAAGTCACACCATAAAGGTCTGGGAGCGAGTGATCGAGGCGAGGATGAGGGAGATGACATCTATATCGGTGAACCAGTTCGGTTTCATGCCGGGTCACTCCACTACAGAAGCTATCCACCTCGTCAGGAGATTGATGGAACAGTTCAGGGATAAGAAAAAGGACCTGCACATGGTGTTTATCGACTTGGAGAAGGCGTATGACAAGGTTCCAAGGGGGGTGCTATGGAGATGCCTGGAGGCGAAGAGCGTTCCGGAAGCCTACATCAGAGTAATCAAGGACATGTACGATGAAGCTAAGACTAGGGTTAGGACGGTGGGAGGTGACTCAAATCATTTCCCGGTGGTTATGGGGCTCCATCAAAGATCGACGCTTAGCCCTCTCTTGTTTGCATCGGTGATGGATGCTCTAACCCAACATATTCAAGAGGATGTGCCTTGGTGTATGCTATTTACTGACGACATAGTATTGATAGACGAGACCAGGGTCTGTGTGAATGAGAGGCTAGGGGTATGGAGACAGGCTCTCGAGTCTAAGGGTTTCAAAATAAGCAGATCTAAGACTGAATACCTGGAATTCAAGTTTAGCGCTGAGCCGAGCGAAGTAGGCAGGAACGTGAAGATTGGATCTCAAGTCATCACCAAGAGGGACAGTTTCAGATATCTTGGGTCGGTGATTTAGGGGGCGGAGAGATTGACGGGGATGTCACTCATCGTATAGGAGCGGGGTGGACGAAGTGGATGCTTGCATCAGGAGTCGTGTGTGACAAGAAAGTGCCACAGAAACTCAAGGGGAAATTTTACAGAGCTGTGGTTAGACCTGCCATGTTGTATGGGGTGGAGTGCTGGCCGGTGAAGAACTCTCATGTTTATAGAGTGAAGGTTGAGGAGATGAGGATGCTCAGGTGGATGTGCGAGCTCACCAGATTAGATAAGATTAAGAATGAAGTTATTTGAGAGAAGGTGAGGGTGGCCCTGGTGGATGAGAAGATGCGTGAAGCGAGGCTCAGGTGGTTCGGGCATGTGCGGAGGAGAAGTCCTGATGCACCGGTGAGAAGTTGTGAGCGTCTGGGGGTGGTCGGCATGAGGCGAGGCAAAAGGAGGCCTAAGAGGTATTGGGGAGAGGTGATTAGGCATGGCGTGGCTAGAATGGGGATTTCCGAGGACATGACCCTTGATAGAAAAGTCTGGAGGTCTAATATCAGGATTATAGGATAGGGGCTCCTAGAATTTTTTGTACTCTCTCTAGGGGATGGGTGAGGCTTGACAGGGCAATCCATAGATGATTTGTGCATTGGATTGTGTCCCCTTTATGGTAGTTATTTATGGTAGTTACTATTTGATACTATTGCATGTCATTTTATTTATGATTCTTATGTTTAGATAACTATTTACGCGATTTCTATTGGAGTTAATAATGCTCTTTTGTTTTTGTTGGTGTTTCCCCTTTCCTTCCCTGAGCCGAGGGTCGATTAGAAACAGCCTCTCTGCCTTTTCGGGTCTCCAGACCCCACATTGTGGGATTATATTGGGTAGTTGTTGTTGTTGTGGAGAGGGTTCATTATACTAAAAATGCATGTTTACTTTTACTTGTTTACATTGTATTCACACTATGTATTTATTCCTACATAAATAAGGGAATAAAGTTGGATTTGCCCAAAGAAATTTGTCTCTTTTATGGTGTTAGAGCTACATCATAGCCTAACAGTCTCATTTCCTGTTTCAATGGGTGACAAATTAAAGTCCCCTATCTGGAGTAAATAACCAAGATGCAACAGTACCTCCATTCCCTTAATTCTTGATCCAATTATATAACCCACCACCATCTGCTTCACTAATTAATTAGCATCAACGCCACCGTTATGTTGTCGAAACTGGTCTTACTCTACTTTGCCAATAATCTCCCTTTAAATTTTGGTCTCATGTTTTGTTACAACCACTTATCTCATCAGTTGCCTGCCTACCCCAACACTTTCCAAAGACACTCCTTTCTCCTCTTTAGCTACCACCCCACGCGCTAATTAGATCATTTAGCCCAGTAATGATGCATGTTGTACATGTCTCCCAAAACAATAACACTTATCCCAATATGATCTTGGCGTACCCGACAACTCAAAAGTAGTTTCAAACCGGCTCTAAGGCCCAAACCCAATCATTTACCATTCAAGTTAATTACTCAGTTTTACAGTTTTTACCCTTAAGCGTTGCCAATAACATGTGAGGAATCAAATAAGAAGTACTGAGACAGAGATACTACACACGGATATAGTATCAGGCCTGAGAACATGTATGCAAATAAGGTATATAACTCAAAAACAACAAGAATAGCCCTATCAAGTCTCAAACATTTCGCACATAGCCTAGACATAATATCTACATGATTCACAGGTCAAATAATCAACAAAAGTAGAGGGAATGTGGGGATAAAATGATACAATAGCAAAACAAAGCCCGGTAATAGCCTAAAGTACTCCCCAAACCATGAACACACCGTCGGTGCACGCACACATGTCCGTCACCTAACGCATATGTTACCCCAATATCTTTCATACAACGTAGTTCTCAGGGTTGAATACCATTAAATCCAAGTTTAGATGTGTTACTTACATCAATACGCACAAATCCCAACTCTAACAAGCCCTTCGCACACATATCGACCTCCAAATGACTCTAATCTATTCATAAACAACTCAATATCAATAAATAATGCCTAGGAAATAACTTCACATATTAAAGTTTTGATCTTTATCACAATTAAAAAGCCATCCATAAAATTCAATCCCGAGTCCGCATGTTAGAAACCAAAAAAATTCATATATATGGGACACTCATTCAATTACAGTACAACCGTACGAGAATCATCCAATTTCGACCTCAAATCAACCTCCAAACCCCCATTTTTCATTTTTGAATAGTTTCCACAAACACTTACCGGGTCCAAGACGCAAAAATCCCCTCTAATATCGTTCAACCGTGCTCAACACCTCAAAATATGAAATAATAACTCTGACCCTGGATTTGGGGTTTTAAATCTATTGCATATGTATTATGAATTGTTTTTGCGTGACCAACCTTGCGATTACGGGAAAAAAATGTTCACTGCCCTTAAAATACACTATGCATACGCGAAATCATAGTTGCGAATGTGATGGTTACCAGACCTAAATCTTCGCCAACGCATGCACAATGTCGCGATTGCACTGGCTTGAACCAGCTGACCACTCCTCTAGGCGAACGTGTGAACCATCTCGCATCTGCGATGACTTAAGACCTCAAGGCTTTGCGAACGCGTGCCCAAAATCACGAACGCGATGAATAAATTCCAGCTGTCAACAATAACTCTTTGTGATTACGACCCTTTCTTTGCGATCGCGAAAAAGGAAACCAGATACAGAAATCAGCAGCCCAACAAAGTCCAAAATGAAGCCAAACATGATTCGAATCACAACCAAGCCTGCCCATCCTCAAATCACGACAAACAACATCGAAATCACGAATCACGCCCCAATTATAGTCTAATGAACTAACAAATTTCCAACTTCAAAAACTAATGCCCAAATTTTGCCAAACCAACTCTAATTGACCTCCAATTTTGCACACATGTCTTTAATGACACAACAGACCTACTCCAACTTTCTTAATCAAAATGCAAACCTAATAATAACAAAGTCATCTCTCGTCAAATCTCTAAACCTTTAACTTTTCAACTTTCGCCAATTCAAGACAAAATGAGATATGGACATCCAAATCAATATCCAGACTTAAACCTAAGTCCAAACTCACCATACAAAACTATCAGAACTATCAAAACTCCATTCTGAAGTCGTCTACACAATAGTCAAACGCGAATCAACTCTTTCCACTTAAGTCTTCAACATTGGGACTAAGTGTCTTAATTCACTCTGAAACCTCATCGGAACCAATACAACCACCTCGGTAAGTCACATAACCATAATTAAGCATAGAAGAAGAAATAAATGGGGGAATGGGACAACAATACACAAAACAACTAACTGGATTTTTATTTTCTCCCCTTATTAAATAAATGTTCATCCTCTAACAGGTCTAGAATCATATCTAGAGTCTCAAATAGGCTTAGATATCTGCTCCACATCTCCTACTAGGCCTCCTGGACTGACTGGCCTCTCCACTGAATTTTCACTGAAGTTATATTCTTTGATCTCAACTTCCGGACCTACTGATCTAATATGGTCACCGACTCCACATCATAAATCAAATCCCCATCTAACTGAACCATGGTGAATTCCAAAATATGAGTCGCATCATAATATTTTCGAAGCATAGTAACATAAAACACTAGGTGAACACCTGTTAGAATAGGTAACAATGAAATTTTATAGGCCACCTCTCCAATTCTCTCAAGCACCTCAAAAGGTCAAATATACCAAGAGCTCAACTTCCCTTTCTTCCCGAACCTTATCACACCCCTCATAGGTGAAACTCTGAGCAATACCTTCTCTCCCATCGTATATGCAACACCACAAACCTTCCGATCATCGTAACTCTTTTGTCTAGACTGTGTTGTACGAAGCCAATCCTGAATCAACTAGACTTTTTCCAAGGCATCCCTAACCAAACCTATACCCAACAACCTAGCTTCTCCCGACTCAAACTAACCAACTAGAGAATGACATTTCCTCCCATATAGGGCCTCATAAGGATCCATCTAAATACTCGATTTTTAGTTGTGTTGTAGGTAAAATCCATAAGCGACAAAAACTGATCACATAAGCCCTGAAATCTATAACACAAGCGAGTAACATATCCTTTAAGATTTGAAAAGTGCACCTAAACTGTCTGTCCGTCTGGGGTGGAATGTTATATTCAACTCAATCTGTGCGCCCTCACTACACTTTCTCTCTAAAACTACAATGTGAACCACGTACCTCATTCGAAAATAATAAACACCGGCATGTCATAAAGATGAACAATCTTGCGGATATAGAGCTAGCCGCTTTGAAGAATAAGTAGTCACAACCGGAATGAAATGTGCGAACTTAGTCAATCGATCTATAATCACCCAAACTAAATCAAATTTCTTCGACATCCGTGGGAGCTCAACAACGAAGTCCATGGTAACAAGCTCTCATTTTCACTTGGGAATATCAAGTTTGTAAAGAAAATTGCCCGACCTGTGATGTTCATACTTCACCTGCTGAGATTTCAGGCACCAAGACACATACTCTACTATATATTTTTTCATTCTTCTCTACCAATACTTTTGCCTCAAATTTGGATACATCTTGGTAGAACATGGATGAATGAAATACCGTGAAATGTGGGCTTCTTCAAGAATCAACTCACGCAACCCATCCATGTTGGGCATAAATCCAAGCCTACATCCACAACACCCCATCATCTCCAATAGAAACCTCATTGGCATCACCATGCTACAACATGTCCTTATGGACAAACAAATGGGGTTTGTCATACTAACGCTCTTTGATGTGCCCACACAAAGAAGACCAAGAAATCATGCATGCTAGAACTCGACTATGCTTCGAGACTCACGAACTGATTGGCCAAAGCCTAAACATCTGATGCTAGTGGTCTCTCACCAATTAAAATATATGCAAGGCTACCATACCTCACCACATTTCTACTTAAGGCATCAACCACTATGTTGGCCTTCCCAGGATGATAGAAAATGGTGATATCATAATATTTTAACATCTCTAACTATCTCCTCTTCCTCAAATCTTTCTCCTTAAACAGGTGTTGTAGACTCCGATGATCCATAAATACCTCGCAAGACAGACCATAGAGATAGTACCTCCAAATCTTTAATGCATGGACAATGGCCACCAACTCTAAATCATGAACGAGATAGTTCTTCTCATGGGATTCAACTAACGTGAAGCATAATCAATCAATCTGCCATCCTACATCAAGACACGTCCAACACCAATCCGTGAAGCATCACAATAAACTGTATATGAATACGATGCTGAAGGCAAAACTAGAATCGAAGTTGTGGTCAAGTTAGTCTTGAGATTCTAAAAGATCTCCTCACACTCATCAAACTACATGAATGGGGCACCCTTCTAGGTCAATCTAGTCAAATATACAGCAATGGACGAGAAACCCTTCACAAAATGGTGATAATATCCAGCCAAGCTAAGAAATTATGAATCTCAATAGCTGAAGACGGTTTGGGCCAACTCTGAATTGCTTCAATCTTCTGAGATCTACCTTGATCCCCTCACTAGACACCACATTCCCTAATAATGCCATAAAATTAAGCCAGAACTCACACTTGGAGAATTTAGCATATAGCTTCTTCTCCCCCAATGTTTGGAGTAAAATCATCAGATGTTGCTCACGGTCCGCCTAGCTGCATAAGTACAGCATTATATCATCAATGAATAATATGACAAAAAAATCAAGATATGACTATAATACACTATTCATCATATGCATAAATATTGTTGGGGCATTGGTCAGCCCAAAAGGCATCACAAGAAAGCCGCATTGATCATAATGGGTCCTAAATGTCGTCTACAAAATATCAGAATCCTAAACCTTCAATTGGTGATACCTAGACCATATATCAATCTTAGAGAACACTCTAGCACCTTGAAGCTAGTCAAATAAGTCATCAATGTGTGGTAGTCGGTACTTGTTCTTAATAGACTTTGTTTATCTGTTTGTAATCAATGCACATCCATATAGTACCATTCTTATTCTTCACAATCATAACTGATGCACTCCAAGGTGACACACTAGGCCTAATGAATCCCTTATCAATTAGCTGCTAAAGTTGCTCTTTCAATTCCTTCAAATTTGATGGTTCCATACGATATGGAGGATTAGAGATGTGCCGGGTGCCCGGTACCAAGTCAATACCAAAATCAATGTCTTTGTCGGGTGGCATGCCCAGTAGGTTTGCAGGAAATACATTTGGAAAAGTTTCCACACAGGACCAATATACATGGTCCATAATAATAGAATCACCCACCAATGTAGATACATGAACAGACATAAAAAAGAAATCACGGGGCATATCCAAAAATGAGCAAAGTACAATGATATATATGAATAACTAGTACTAGGGTCAAATAACATGGAAGCATCCTTATGGAACACTAAAACAATACATGTGATCACTGCGACTGAGGCAACTGCCTCTGGTATGGCTGGAAAAGTATAACATCGAGATTGACCGCAACTTAATTAGCCTCCCCCTCTAGGGCGACCTTAAACTGCCTAAGTCCCACCCCGAGCTAGCTGAGCAGGTGATGAAGCAATTGGTATATGGGTCATAGACTGGCCTCCCTTCTGCACTAGACCTTGTAGTTACAGGGGCAATACTTTCTCACTTTCCCCAAGTCTCCATGGTCATAACAACCTCGAGCTGGAAATGGCGGTGGGCCTGAATCGAGCTCAAAAACCAGAATAACCACTAGAAGAGCCCGGTAATGGCAAACCCTCAACTGATAGAGCACGAGATGAACTCTGAGCAGGGAGGGCACTGAAAGATGACTGGCCCAGACGATCATTAAATGAACCATGACTTGGTGATACACCATGATAAAGCGGACGAATACCATGAATGTGCATGCTTGAAGCTTGACGCTCTAACTGACCACTCCTCAATGTAAACGCGTGAACCATCTCGTATCCACGAGGAATTGAGACCTCAAAAATTAGCGAACGCGTTCCCAGAATCACAAATGCAGTAAATAAATTTCAGCTTCCAACAATAACTTTTTGCGATCGCGGCCCTTTCTTTGTGATCGCAAAATAGGAAACCAAATCCAAAATTCAACAGTCCAATAAAGTCCAAAATGAAACTTGATCTGCATCACATCCAGGGCCCCCGAACCCTATTCAGACATACCAATAAGTTCTAAAAGATAATACGAAATTATTCGAAGCCTCAAATCATATCAAAGAATATCAAAATAATGCATTGCACCATAATTCATGCCTAACGAACTAATGAATTTCCAACATCTAAATTGATGTTGAATCATATCAAACCAACTCCGCTTGACCTTAATTATGCACATAAGTCATAAAATGCCACAACAAACCTACTCCAATTCCTTAAACTAAAATTCAAACCCAATAATGATAAAGTCAACTCTCGATCAAACCTCTCAACTTTCCAAACCCTTAATTTTCCAACTTTCGCCAATTCAAGCAAAATGATATATGTTTCTCTAAATAAATATTTGAACATATGCCTAAGTCTGAAATCGCCATCTAAAGCTATCCGAACCATCAAAACTCCATTCTGGTATTGTATATACAAAAGTCAAACTCTGGTCAACTCTTTCAACATAAGCCTTCAACTTTTGGATTAAGTGTCCCAATTAACTCTGAAACCTCCCCGAAAAGTCACATAACCATTATTAAGCATAGAAGAAGTGATAAATGGGGGAACACAACTACAATACACAAAATAACATGTCGGGTCATTACAGGCACGAATAACATCCATTATG
Organism: Nicotiana noctiflora; assembly: GCA_032618575.1. NCBI lineage: Eukaryota > Viridiplantae > Streptophyta > Magnoliopsida > Solanales > Solanaceae > Nicotiana > Nicotiana noctiflora. The sequence continues at coordinate 93,010 of JASVEL010004126.1, read as the reverse complement.
CTTGATAATATACCCACGGTAATAGTTGCATAAGAGTAAGTAAATTCGATCCGATGTGGAATACACATTCTCATAAGGATTATAAGTATCCCCCAGGCCAATTCCGGTCATTTCCAAACAGGTATATAAATGTCATGTGGTCCATATCAACCTTTCCATAACATATGCACTCAGCTATCCAATTCTTAATTCATCTTCATAGTCTGAAACCAAGGAATAGTCTACCTACGGGAACATCCAATCTCTAAACCTCATGAATACCGAAATCTCTATATCTGCTCCCAACTCTACTACTCAAATTACTGATACATCACTCATGCATAATTATCTCATAGAAGAAACCCACGTAAATCTTCTCGCCACGTAGTAAAACACGAACCCCAGCAGCCCAAATCCAGGTGATCACCGTAACACTAGTCAAGTATCCACAAGTCAAAACAAAATGTGCACTCTTCTCAGATGACAACAGATAGCGCCAACATTCTCTTAAATATCTGAAATTGTATGTTCCATTAACAAATCATAACCTCCCCTTCGAAACTAAACTGCAACCTTGTATTCGCAACTTTCAATCCGATATATTGCAATTCCACTACCATGATAACTTGCAAAAATAGAAAAACTTTATAATCAACTCTGAGTCGCTAGTAGGATGAACAATTTATCAACCAATCTGAGAGGACATCGCCACATAAAACACACCTTTTATACTTGTAGAAGATATCAACCCCGAGTCATGGCCATAACCATCGTAAATTATGCAAAATCCTTTAACAAATAATCAAGTCATCAGAGTGTTCTCCCTCTAACTCAACCGAGTCACATGGACTGCCAAAATCAAAAGTAACTCAATTCAAAGTGCTCGCTATGAATGAAGGGACCTTTGGCGAATCCAAATCTATTTATTGTATCCCTCTAATACTTTCCATATTGATATAAGAGTACCGCAATTCTAGACATCATCCACTACCGATCTTAAGCCCTAGCCTTACGTAATTTCGAAAGTCCTTGAATTCCTCATAACAATCCAGATCTCACTAGAACCTTTTCGATAACCATATACATTTTTCTAATCTCTAATACACAACAAATACGCACTGAATAACACGTACTTCACCAACACATAAATAAATAAAAGAAGCAATGAAGCGATTCCTTTTCGTGCATACTACATTCATAACGAGCATCAAACTTGAAGCATCCCCAAGACCTCTATATGCCTACAAGGCATATTACATCATGTTCCCACCAAATCCCTTACTTGAAATGATGCTCGATGACACCTTTCTCAAATCATGGCTAATCCACGAGCATCCCTTAGTCCTAAAATTGATATAACACATGACATTGTAATCTGATCATCAATAACAGACTCCCCCACTTGGCTCGATACCATAAATCACATTGTCAGAAATCCACAATACCATTCATTCATATTTGTACCGGTCCCTCACTTTTAATCAGCCGAATACTTAATAAACTTATTCAGCACTAATAATAAAATTCTCTGAAGACCCTGTCGAGTATATCCTAGTGACAATAAAGCCGACTTTATCAAATTCTCAAAAATGATAAGATATGCATTCCACTAAATAAAAAACTCATATAAATCATAGAACCTCGAATATTCACACAGGAGTTAACCCACCGACTAGACTCAAATCAACACTTTCCCATGACCCCACCATGGTCACAACAACTAGACGACCAATTAATCCTTATGTGCCTACACTTATCGCCAAGATATAAAAATCTGCTTCATCCCACAAATGAATAACTAGAAATCTACCAACACATCAGTATCAAAGTCTGGACAACATATTGCGATAGAAATCAAGCATTTACAGTCCTTTGCAGCCCATCCACAACATCACAAGTTGTTGGTGCATGTTGATACTTGGTGCTCAACATCACATACAGACAAATAGGAAGAGAGAAGGGAAGTTTCCTAAATGACCTATAGCATCTCAAAGATAGGTATAGATGTCATCATACCGATCCGCAAGATTCTACTAGACATTTGCTCATGACTCCTAGAACCTACAAACCTAGTAATCTGATACCAACTTGTCACGATCTAAAATTTTACTAAATCGTGATAGCACCTAACCCGACTTGCTAGGTAATCCAAATATTATAAGTTATAACTAAACTAAGAAATCAACAATATATACACTGAAAACTACAATTGAATTTGATACAATTATGCCAAGACTGGTAGTATAAGTCATGAGCTACTATAATTTAGATTTACAAAATTGATATGAAGAATAAATACAATAACTATTTGAGGTTTATTTAAACAGAACATAAATCCTAAATTATGATGAACAAGAGGTAGCTTGAATTTGGAACACGGGTACGCTTCAATGCATGGCTTCGTCTTCCACGGCTACGCAACTCCAAATCTTCACGCAAGGTGTAGAAGTATAGTATGAGTATATACCTGATGTACTTAATAAATGTCTTAATTACTCGAAGAAGTAGTGTCAAAGGTCTTAACTTAAAGATACTTGCTTACTATGTACCTTTACAGCTAATAAGCAAAAGAAATAAGGAACGAGATATGTCGAATAACAGTAATAGCGTTATCTGAAGATCTATGAGGCAAGTTAACAGACATGGTAAACCATACGTAAATGCATAACCATTTCTACGAAGGAAACAATAATCATGATGTGTGCACAAGGATCACAATCTAACATCACTAGCAGATACCGTTGCGATGTGCAACCCCATCTCAATCTCAATTAACACTATTGCAGTGTGCAACCTGATCCCAATATCAATAAGCATTGTTGCAGAGTACAACTCGAATCTGAAATTAATAAACACTATTGCGACATGCAATCCGATTCCACTATCAATAAACACTGTTGCGGCGTGCAACTTGATCCCAATATATAGTAATATCATTTGAAACTGCAACAATGATCAAACACGGGAAACATTTACAATGTAACACTAAAAAAATGAGCATGAGATATTCAACTAGGTATTACAACTTAAATAGAGTAAGATGAGCAGTCCAATATAAAAATCTTGTCTATCATATATAATGACAAGGATTCCTCAAAGCATAAAACACAACTAGTCTGAAAAATCACCCAATCCGGTTAAGCAAAAGAGAGTAAAACATGAAACGAGTAAAAATATTTGTTAAGCAAGAACATGGATCAAATGAAGGCATTTAATAGATGAAATCAAAAACTGGATAATAAGAATATCTGAACGTAATACTCAAGTCTGAAAGTATATAAATAAAAATTGGAATAAGAAGAGTATCCAGGTCCTGCAAACGTCAGCAACTACCTCAACCACTCTGATAATTCCGATAAAACGAGACTTCTCAGCTAAAACTACGGCGTACCTGAATCTACACACAAAGGTGCAGGGTGTAGGGGTGAGTACTAAGTACTCTGTGAGTAAAAAATATAAAATAGCTGAAAGAAGAAAATCCACAAAATATCATAGAGCAAAGCTAAACTACAGTCCGATACCTACCACGAACTAACAACAACAACAAATCATAATTAGCACAGAAAATTTACAAACAAGAATGCAATGCAATGCACATGACCGCTACGGGGCGTAGCCCGATCCGTTTAATGTCGACGGCGCTCACTATGGGTGTGCACGGACTTCGGAGGGGCTCCTTCAGCCTAAGCGCAATATTTATATCATCCGCTGCAGCGTGCAGCCCAATCCATCCTCAGTCCACAACATGCATATGAGTCACACAACAGTTCAATTTATTTATTTCCAGGTTCCAATTCATTAACAACGAAAAACACTTTAATTTTATTTAATTTTCCAAGAACAGGTGACTTAGCATTTCATAATAGTGATTTTAAGCTAGGACTGAGATCAATGATTTTACAAATCGAGCTATCACATAGATATCTATCCCCTAGGGATACTACAGGTCGGCACATGGCCCTAAACATGGCTTATAGCCCAATATACTTGACACATGGTGCGTTTCAACCGCCAATATAATATTATTCATATTCGGAATGGACCAAATCTCAATCCCCAGTCATAACCAATCTCGCACCTGCCATGGGGTGCGAGTCACACCCTAACAGCGTCACAATGTGCTAAGCCGGGGTTTCGAACCCTCAGGCTACCATATACACTAACTACTCACCTCTAGCCGGCTGTGGACTCGTCCGCGATGCCTTTTTCCCTTTTTATTTGCCACCTCGTGTGTTGAATCTAGTCAAAACCAAATCAATTACATAAATATGGGTCAAAGAAACATAACCCAATAAAAATTACTCGAAAAACGCAATAATTCACGAAGTTGGTAAAACCTGAGCCCCGGGCCCACTTCTCAAAAAATTCTAAAAATCACACCAACGGATTCCTCGTCTCGCTACGAGTCCATACATATAAAGAACATCAAAATCGGAATCCGTTAGACCCCTCAAATTCCAACTTTACACCTTCTTAGGTTTCAAGCCCTAACCTCCATTTTTACCCCTTAAATCCTTGGTTTTTTAAGTGTTTAATCTATGTTTTTATATCATAACAACGTAATACGAGTCTAATAACTCTTACCTGATAAAATCTCACGAATTGTCTCTTAAAAATCACCTCAAAAGCTTCTTCCCGTTCCAAAATTGAAAGAAAACTCAACGTGGTCATTATATGTATACTGTTCACGCGTTTTACTGCTCCCAATGGATTCCTTGTGAAGTTTTAATGAATTTAGGCTTTTGCATCACTCAATTTGACCTTATAATGAAGGAGATATGTAGGTTTTAAGATTTGCAAATAGTGCAGGTTTTTAATACGCCGGCAGGAACAATTTTGTCATTAACCTAAAATTTGGGTAACCTTAGTAAAATGGCCATAAAATCCTCATACGATGTCCAAATTGGATGATTCTTTTTGCTACGGGTTCATAATTACGATACGGATCTAATGCTTTATTAATAACAGTAATCAAAGCTCATTTGTTCAATATGGTACCACTTTATGTCCAAAGATACGACGTTGAAACATCAATTAAGAGCGTGATCACAACCCGAAATACATCCGAGGCCCCCGGGACCTAAACCAAAGGCACCAACATATCCCAAAATATCATCCAAACTTGTTCAAATCATCCAAACACACCTAACAACACTGAAATCATCAATTCATATCGGATTCAGGCCTAAGTTCTTTAAAAACTTCCGAAACTAATATTTGATCTGAAACCCGATCTAAACACTCTCCGAATGATCTAAAATTTTGCACGCATATCCAAAATCACCTAACAGAGCTACTACAACTCTCAGAATTTCATTCTGAACCCCGAATCAAAATCTCGCCTACCATCCGAAATTCGCCAAAATTCAACATTAGCCAATTCAAACCTAAATCTACACCAGACCTTCGAATTCAATTCTGATTGCTCTCCTACGTCATAAATCATCCCCCAAAACTAGTCGAATCATCATAAATTCATTCCGAGCTTTCTAACTCATCGGTCAACATCCGATTAACTTTAACTAACCTTCTCATAAAGAGGTTTATTGCCTCATTTCAAACTGGATTCTATCCGATTTGCATCTAACTCTCCAAACACATATGAATGAACATATTAAAGTATAAAATGAAGAAAACGTGGTGGTAACTCCCGTAACGACGATTCGGGTCGTTACAGTTCATTCACGAATATGTATAGCTAAATATTTATATTCCTTATAATCTCTTGAATGTCATAAGTTATCATCATGTTATAGTACTGTTGTAGGAAGAATAATTTAAGTAAGTTTGCCATGTATAATTATGCTAAGAGTAGTTTAAGCCCAGACTATGCCATCCTAAATGTGAAACCAGTAAGGCAAGAAGGTCGTGATAGGGAAGTAACCAGAGTTGAGGTGTTGTCAGGGTAAAATAATCGAAGCTAAAAACCATGGTAGTGACTAAAAGAATTGTTCTTAGTAACTTATTATAGAATGATGAAAATTATGATAAACATAGAGATTAGAGGAATATGTTTAGCCAAACATGATATAAGCATGAATCATACATACGTCTTAGACAATACTGAAGAATATAAGATAACTATTTGTCACGACCCAAATCTGGTCGTGATGGCGCCCAACAATCAAGCTAGGCCAGCCAGACCAATAATTTAATTATCACAAATACCAGTCCCAAATGGAAAACCCAAGAAGAATATATGAGTTTAAGAACTCTAATAATAATAATAATTAACAAAAGCACTGACACTCCCAAAGATCCGGAGTCACAAGTCTAGAGCCTCTAACAAAACCCAACAGGAATAGAGAGTACGATATAGAAGTACTCAAGTCTGAATACAAAATACAAAATAACAACTGGAAATGAGAGGAGAAGCTAGGTTCTGCGAACGTAGGCAGCTACCTCAGCAACTCGATATGACACTGCAACCGCGGGAAATGCCTGTCTACCGCTCCTGAGTACCTGAGTCTGCACACAAAAGGTGCAGGGAGTAGGGGTGAGTTCTAAGTACTCAGTGAGTAATAAATATATACAAGTAGCTGAAAATAAGAAATCCACAGAATACCACAATATGAAGCTACACTACAGTCCGAATCTCCTACGAACTAGCATCAACAATACAATACAGCTACCACAGAGTAATTCAACAAATAAAGATGCAATGCAATGCACATAACCGCTACGGCGTGTAGCCCAATCCAATTTAACGTCGACGGCGCTCACTGGGGGTGTGTACAGACTCCGGAGGGGCTCCTACAGCCCAAGCGCAATACTGCTGCGGCGTGCAGCCCGATCCTCATACCAACCACTGCGGCGTGCAGCCCGATCCCATGCTCAGTCCACAATAAGCAATTAAGTCACAAAACAGTTCATTTTTCTTAATTCCAGTTTTCAATTCATAATTTATGAAAAATACTTAAACTTTATTAAATTTGCAAAAGCCGGTGACTTAGCATTTCAAAAGTGTGATTTCAATTTCCAGGATTGAGATCAGTGATTTAAGCAATTATAGCTATCACATAATTATTGTCCTCTAAGGACACTACAGGTCGGCACAAGGCCCCAAACAAGGCTTACAGCCCACAAATATATCAAATACAGTGTATTTCCAACACTAACAACATATTATTCACATCCCGGATGGACCAAGTCTCAATCCCTAGTCACAATCAATCCCGCACCTGCCACGGTGTGCGAGCCACGCCCTACTAGCGTCACAATATGCTAAGCCGGGGTTTCGAACCCTCAGGCTACCATATACACAAACTACTCACCTCTAGCCGGTCGTAGACTCGTCCGCGATGCCTTTTCCTTTGAATTTAGCTCCCTCGTACGCGGAATCTAGTCAAACCACAATAATTATATCAAATACGGGTCAAATAATCATAACCCATTTCAATTTACATGAAATTCGCATAAATACACCAAGTTGGTAAAACCCGACCCCGGGCCCACTGCTCGGAAAATTTCAAAATTAGTACCAACGCGACCCTCATCTCGCCACGAGTCCGTGCATATAAAATTTATCGAAATCGGAGTTCAAATGGCCTTCCAAAACCAAAAATCCCGTTTTCAATATTTAGGCCACATTTCTTCAAGATTTCAACCCAATTTCATGAAGATTGATGTTAATACTACCATAAAATGATGTTTTTGAGTCAAGAATCTTACCTCCGACGAATACCCGATGACTTCTCGGTGATTTCCTCGAGTTTTCTTCTCTCTAGGGCTCAAAAATTATGTTTTGGGGGTGTAAACCCATAAGCCTTCTGTTTCTGGATTTTATTCACTGCCAGAACATTTTGTTCTACGCGTTCGCATGAGCTCTCACGCGTTCGCGATGAACAGCTCTCTCTTACCCTTCGCAAACGCGACGCCTTCCACGCGTTCGCGATGCCCAACTTCCACTACCCTTCGCAAACGCGAAGCCATTCACGCGTTCGCGATGCTCAAACTCTCAGCCGCCCAAATTCCTTCTACGCGTTCGCGATACTCCTCCCGCGAACGCGAAGCCTTACCCTCGCACACCTATGCGAACGCGACCACCAGGAACGCGATCGCGAAGCACAAGGCTCCTGGCCTACACGAACACGACGCACCTGATCGCGAACGCGATGCATGATCCACCTGGCCTTCGCGAATGTGGCCCATGCCACGCGAACGCGAAGGCTTAAATGCCTGGACAGAACCTGCAGTTTTTCTGCGGATTTTTGCCAAGTCCAAATGCCCGGTTGATGGTCCGAAATCATCCCGAGGCCCCCGGGACCCCAACGAAAACCACCAATGTACTCCAAAACATGATGCGGACTTGTTCCAATCATAAAAACACCATACTAAACATCAAAATCACCATTTACTCACGAATTCAAGCCTAAGTTTCTTCAAAACTTTCAAAACTAACATTCAATCCAAAACCCGATCAAACGATGTCCGAATGACCTGAAAATTTGCAAACACATCCAAAATCACATAACAAAGCTATAGAAATTGTCGGAATTCCATTCCGACCCCCGGATCAAAATATCACCTACCATCCGGTTTTCGCCAAAAATTCAACCTTCGCCAATTCAAGCCTAAAACTACACCGGGCCTCCGAATTCAGTTCCAATTGTTCTCCTATGTCATAAATGATCCCCCGGAACTAGTCGAATCATCGGAATCCGGTTCCGAGCACTCTAACTCAATAGTCAACTCTTGGTTGACTTCTCATATTCAAGCTTTCTTCAAACATGCTATTTGTTTCATTTTCAATCCAAATCACTCCTAACTCACCCGATATATTCTACTACTGATTTAAAAGCATAATATATGTAAATACAAGGTAACGGGGTGGTAATTCCCATAACGACGGGCCGGGTCGTTACATTCTCCCCAACTTAAACAAACGCTCGTCTGCGAGTGGGTTAAGAAACATACCTGGAGCATCAAACAAGTGTGGATATCTGCTTCGCATTTCCTGCTCGGTCTCCCAAGTTGCTTCTTCCACGGGACGACCTCTCCACTGCACTTTCACTGAAGCTATATCCTTGGATCTCAGCTTACGAACCTGTCGACCCAAAATGGCTACCGGTTCCACATCATAAGTCAAGTCTTCATCTAGCTGTATCGTGCTGAAGTCCAACACATGAGACGGGTCTCCGACATACTTCCGGAGCACAGATACATGGAACACCGGGTGAACTCCCGACAAACTGGGTGGTAAAGCAAGCATATAAGACACCTCCCCAACTTTCCTAAGCACCTCAAAAGGTCCAATAAACCTTGGGCTCAACTTCCCTTTCTTTCCAAACCTCATAACACCCTTCATAGGTGAAACTTTCAGCAACACCTTCTCACCTACTGAATAAGACACATCTCGGACCTTCCGGTCCGTATAACTCTTCTGACGCGACTGAGCTGTGCGTAGTCTCTCCTGAATCACCTTCACCTTGTCTAAGGCATCTTGGACTAACTCTGTCCCCAACAACCTAGCCTCGCCGGGCTCGAACTAACCAACTGGAGACCTACACCGTCTCCCATATAAAGCTTCATACGGTGCCATCTCAATGTTGGACTGATAGCTATTATTATAAGCAAACTCCGCCAAAGGCAAATAATCAGCCCACGAACCACCGAAATCAATGACACAAGCACGCAACATGTCCTCCAATATCTGAATAGTACGCTCAGACTGTCCATCCGTCTGTGGATGAAATGCTGTGCTCAGCTCTACCTGTGAACCCAACTCTCGCTGAAATGTCCTCCAGAACTGAGAAGTGAACTGGGTACCTCTGTCCGATATAATAGAAATGGGAACTCCATGCAATCTCACTATCTCACGGATGAATATCTCTGCCAACCGCTCTGAGGAATAAGTAGTACACACTAGGATGAAGTGAGCTGACTTGGTCAACCTATCCACCACCACCCAAACTGAATCGAACTTCCTCGCTGTCCGAGGGAGTCCATTGACAAAGTCCATAGTTATCCTTTCCCACTTCCACTCAGGAATATCAATACGCTGAAATACACCACCAGGTCTCTAATGCTCGTACTTGACCTGCTGACAGTTTAGACACCGAGCCACATGGCTTACAATATCTTTCTTCATTTTTCTCCACCAGTAATGCTGCTTCAAATCCTGGTACATCTTCGCGGCTCCTGGATGGATAGAATACCGCGAGTTGTGGGCTTCCTCCAATATCAACTCACGAAGGCCATCAACATTTGGCACGCATATCCGCCCATGCATCCGCAATACACCATCACTATCGATAGTGACATCTCTGGCATCATCGTGCTGAACTTTGTCCTTAAGGACAAGTAAGTGTGGATCATCATACCGGCGCTCTCGAATACGATCATATAAAGAAGAACGAGCTACTACACAAGCCATCACCCGACCGGGCTCAGAAATATCCAGCCTTACCATCTGGTTAGCTAACGCTTGAACATCAACTGCAAGGGGTCTCTCCCCAACTGGAATATACGCCAAACTACCCATACTAATAGCCTTCCGGCTCAACGCATCAACCACTACATTGGCTTTCCCGGGATGATACAAGATAGTAATATCATAGTCTTTAAGCAACTCAAACCATCTTCGCTGCCTCAAATTTAGATCTTTCTGCTTAAACAAATGTTGAAGGCTACGGTGGTCTGTATATACATCACAAGATACACCATATAGGTAATGCCTCCAAATCTTCAAGGCATGAACAATAGCAGCTAACTCCAAATCATGAACGGGGTAGTTCTTCTCGTGGGGCTTTAGCTGACGAGAAGCATATGCAATAACTCTACCCTCCTGCATCAACACACAACCGAGCCCAACTCTAGAAGCATCACAATACACCGTATATGACCCCGAGGCCGATGGTAACACAAGTACTGGAGCCGTGGTCAAAGCCTCTTTGAGCTTCTGAAAGCTCTCTTCACATTCATCAGACCACACAAATGGAGCATTCTTCTGTGTCAACTTAGTCAACGGTGAAGCAATAGATGAGAAACCATGAACAAACCGGCGATAATAGCCTGCCAAGCCGAGAAAACTCCGAATCTCTGTAGCTGAGGAAGGTCTGGGCCAATTCTGCACTGCCTCGACCTTCTGTGGATCAACCCGAATACCATCACTGGACACTATATGTCCCAGAAAACCGACAGTATCAAGCCAGAACTCACACTTAGTGAATTTTGCATAAAGCTTCTCTTCTCTCAACCTCTGCAATACCACCCTCAAGTGTTGTGCATGCTCCTCCTCGCTGCGTGAATACACCAAAATATCATCAATAAACACAATCACAAAGGAATCAAGATACGGCCGAAATACACTATTCATCAAGTGCATGAATGTAGCTGGGGCATTAGTCAACCCGAAAGACATCACCAGGAACTCGTAGTGCCCATATCGCGTCCTGAACGCTGTCTTCATAATATCTGAGTCCCTGATATTCAACCGATGATAGCCCGATCGAAGATCAATCTTAGAAAATACACTAGCTCCCTGGAGCTGATCAAATAGGTCCTCAATACGAGGTAATGGGTACTTATTCTTCACTGTTACCTTGTTCAGCTGCCTGTAATCAATGCACATTCTCATTGCGCCATCTTTCTTCTTCACGAACAACACCGGTGCACCCCAAGGTGACACACTCGAACGAATGAAACCCTTATCTAAGAGTTCCTGAAGCTGTTCTTTCAATTCTTTTAACTCTGCTGGTGCCATGCGATAGGGAGGAATAGAAATGGGCTGAGTGCCCGGCACCAAATCAATACCAAAATCAATATCTCTATCAGGCGGCATGCCTGGCAGGTCTGCTGGAAATACATCCGGAAACTCCCTCACAATGGGGACCGAATCAAGACCGGGTGTCTCGGCCTCAACATTTCTAATGAAGGCCAAATAAGATAAACAACCCTTGCCAATCATTCGTTGGGCCTTTATATAAGAAATCACCCTGTCGGACACATAATCGGTCAAGCCACGCCACTCGATCCTCGGATTACCTGGAATAGCTAGTGTGACTGTCTTGGCATGACAATCCGGAATCGCATGGTAAGGAGATAGCCAATCCATGCCTAGAATTACATCGAAATCTACCATGCCCAGTAGTAATAGATCAACTCGGGTCTCCAGACCCCCAATAGTAATAAGACAGGATCGATATACCTGATCCACAACAACAGTATCCCCCACTAGGGTAGACACATGTACGGGCAAAGCAAGAATACCACGGGTCATACCCAAATGATGTGCAAAATAAGTAGAGACATAAGAATAGGTAGATCCGGGATCAAATAAGACAGAAGCATCCCTGTGGCAGACTGAGATAATACCTGAAATGACCGCATCCGAAGCACTAGCATCCTTCCTATCCGGAAGAGCATAGAAACGAGCCTGGCCTCCACCAGTACGATCCTCACCCCTAGGGCGACCTCTGGATACCTGGCCACCAGTCCTAGCCGACTGTGCTGGCGCCGAAGAAACAGGAGTAGAAGACGAGGGCTGATCCCTCTGCTGAGACCGCTTACGAAGCCACTGAGGACACTCTCTCCCGATATGGCCCAAATCACCGCACTCAAAACAACGGCCCGAAGATGGAAGAAGGGGCTACTGAGGACCCCTCACTACCGATGAATCCTGTGCTGAGGAAACAGGAGCAGAGCTCTGAGCTGGAAGAGCACTCAGTGCAGGCTGACTCTGCTGACCCTGATAACCATGATGGCCCTGACGACCACGATCCGATGAAACCCCACTGGACTCTGCACGTCCAGACTGATGAGACCTAAAAGAACGACACCTGCTATACTGGGGTTGGCCCCTAGATGGAGCACCACTGAAACTTCCAGAACCACGAGGCCTCTTAGCCTCTCTCTCCTCCCGCTCTCTGCGGCGATCTGTCTCAATATGACGGGCCGCATCAACCACCTCCTCAAATTTAACTGTAGAAACCCTCTCCCGGGTCATCAATATGCGGATGGGATAAATAAGACCATCAATAAATCTCCGAATCCTCTCTCTGTCTGTAGGAACCATCCACATGGCATGACGGGCCAACTGTGTGAATCTCATCTTGTACTGATTAACCGTCATATCTCCCTGCTTCAACCACTCGAACTAACGTCGCAGCTCCTCTCTCTAAGACTAAGGCACGTACTTTTCCAAAAATACCGTGGAGAACTGCTGCCAAGTGAGGGGCACTACCCCAGCGGGCCTACGCCTCTCGAAATCGTCCCACCACTGAAATGCTGCACCTGTGAACTGAAAAGTGGTGAATGAAACACCGCTGGACTCTAGAATACCCGCGGTGCGAAGCATGCACTGACATCTGTCAAGAAAACCCTGGGCGTCCTCGCCCTCCGCACCACTGAATGTCGGAGGCTGTAGCCTCTCAAATCTCTCCAAACGACGTTGCTCATCATCGGGCATAGCTGGAACCATATAAGCAGGAGCTGGTGCATGAATACCCTGTACTACCGGCTCGGGTGTGCGAGCCACGGGGGTCTGATTCCCTTCCCCTGCCTATGGAGAAGACGCTGCAGTAGAGGCTGCAACTACCTGAGCCAAGCCAGTGCATACTGATAGAATCTGAGCCAAAGTCTCCTGAAGACCCGGTATCACAATGGGCACTGCCAGTGCCTGAACCTGAGCTGTCGGAGTGTTTGCAGCTGGAACCTGATCCTGAACCTGGGCCACTGGTGTAGGAATCTGACCCTGAGTCTGGTCAGCTGGTGGGTCAGCATGTGCTGGTGCTGTTGCCCTACCTCTACCACGACCACGGCCTCTAGGTGCCAATGGTGGTCGTCCGCCACGTCCGCTAGCACGTGTTCTCGCCATCTGCGAGAGAATGGAACATGGAAAATTTTAATTTCATGACAACACCAATCGTACGATATGAATCCAAGAAAATGAGGTTTTTCCTAAAGTTTCTGTAGCCCTTCGAGGATAGATACGGATGTTTACGTACCGATCCGCGAAAGCCTACTAAACCGGCTCATGACTCGCGAGTCCCAATAACCTAGAGCTCTGATACCAACTTGTCACGACCCAAATCCGGTCGTGATGGCGCCCAACAATCAAGCTAGGCCAGCCAGACCAATAATTTAATTATTACAAATTCCAGTCCCAAATGGACAACCCAAGAAGAATATATGAGTTTAAGAACTCCAATAATAATAATAATTAACAAAAGTACGGACACTCCCAAAGATCCGGAGTCACAAGTCTAGAGCCTCTAACAAAACCCAACAGGAATAGAGAGTACGATATAGAAGTACTCAAGTCTGAATACAAAATACAAAATAACAACTGGAAATGAGAGGAGAAGCTAGGTTCTGCGAACGTAGGCAGCTACCTCAGCAACTCGATATGACACTGCAACCGCGGGAAATGCCTGTCTACTGCTCCTGAGTACCTGAGTCTGCACACAAAAGGTGCAGGGAGTAGGGGTGAGTACTAAGTACTCAGTGAGTAATAAATATATAAAAGCAGCTGAAAGTAGGAAATCCGCAAAATACCACAGTATGAAGCTACACTACAGTCCGAATCTCCAACGAACTAGCAACAACAACACAATACAGCTACCACGGAATAATTCAACAAATAAAGATGCAATGCAATGCACATAACCGCTACGGCGTGTAGCCCGATCCAATTTAACGTCGACGGCGCTCACCGGGGGTGTGTACAGACTCCGGAGGGGCTCCTACAGCCCAAGCGCAATACTGCTGCGGCGTGCAGCCCGATCCTCATATCAACCACTGCGGCGTGCAGCCCGATCCCATGCTCGGTCCACAATAAGCAATTAAGTCACAAAACAGTTCATTTTTCTTAATTCCAGTTTTCAATTCATAATTTATGAAAAATACTTAAACTTTATTAAATTTGCAAAAACCGGTGACTTAGCATTTCAAAAGTGTGATTTCAATTTCCAGGATTGAGATCAGTGATTTAAGCAATTATAGCTATCACATAAATATTGTCCTCTAAGGACACTACAGGTCGGCACAAGGCCCCAAACAAGGCTTACAGCCCACAATTATATCAAATACAGTGTATTTCCAACACTAACAACATATTATTCACATCCCGGATGGACCAAGTCTCAATCCCTAGTCACAATCAATCCCGCACCTGCCACGGTGTGCGAGCCACGCCCTACTAGCGTCACAATGTGCTAAGCCGGGGTTTCGAACCCTCAAGCTACCATATACACAAACTACTCACCTCTAGCCGGTCGTAGACTCGTCCGCGATGCCTTTTCCTTTGAATTTAGCTCCCTCGTGTGTGGAATCTAGTCAAACCACAATAATTATATCAAATACGGGTCAAATAATCATAACCCATTTCAATTTACATGAAATTCGCATAAATACACCAAGTTGGTAAAACCCGACCCTGGGCCCACACTGGCTCGGAAAATTTCAAAATTAGTACCAACGCGACCCTCATCTCGCCACGAGTCCGTGCATATAAAATTTATCGAAATCGGAGTTCAAATGCCCTTCCAAATCCAAAAATCCCATTTTCAATATTTAGGCCACATTTCTTCAAGATTTCAACCCAATTTCATGAAGATTGATGTTAATACTACCATAAAATGATGTTTTTGAGTCAAGAATCTTACCTCCGACGAATACCCGATGACTACTCAGTGATTTCCTCGAGTTTTCTTCACTCTAGGGCTCAAAATTATGTTTTGGGGGTTTAAACCCGTAAGCCTTCTGTTTCTAGATTTTATTCACTGCCAGAACATTTTGTTCTACGCGTTCGCGTGAGCTCCCACGCGTTCGCGATGAACAGCTCTCTCTTACCCTTCGCGAACGCGACGCCTTCCACGTGTTCGCGATGCCCAACTTCCAGCTACCCTTCACGAACGCGACGCCATTCACGCATTCGCGATGCTCAAACTCTCAGCCGCCCAAATTCCTTCTACGTGTTCGCGATACTCCTCCCGCAAACGCGAAGTCTTACCCTTACACACCTACGAGAACGCGACCACTGAAACGCGAACGCGATGCACACGATCCCTGGCCTACGCGAACGTGGCTCCCCTCCTCGCGAATGCGATGCACTGATTCGCTTGACCTTCGCGAACGCAGCCCTTGCCACGCGAACGCGAAGGCTTAAAGGCCTGGGCAGAACCTGCAACTTTTCTGTAGATTTTTGCCAAGTCCAAATGCCCGGTTGATGGTCCGAAATCATCCCGAGGCCCCCGGGATCCCAATGAAAACCACCAACGTACTCCAAAACATGATACGAACTTGTTCCAATCATAAAAACACCATACTAAACATCAAAATCACCATTTACTCACGAATTCAAGCCTAAGTTTCTTCAAAACTTTCAAAACTAACATTCAATCCAAAACCCGATCAAACGATGTCCGAATGACCTGAAAATTTGCGGACACATCCAAAATCACATAACAAAGCTACAGAAATTGTCGGAATTCCATTCCGACCCCCGGATCAAAATATCACCTACCATCCGGTTTTCGCCAAAAATCAACCTTCGCCAATTCAAGCCTAAAACTACACCGGACCTCCGAATTCAATTTCGATTGCTCTCCTAAGTCATAATTGATCCCCCGGAACTAGTCAAATCATCAAAATCCGGTTCCGAGCACTCTAACTCAATAGTCAACTCTTGGTTGACTTCTCATATTCAAGCTTTCTTCAAACATGCTATTTGTTTCATTTTCAATCCAAATCACTCCTAACTCACCCGATATATTCTACTACTGATTTAAAAGCATAATATATGTGAATGCAAGGTAACGGGGTGGTAATTCCCGTAACGACGGGCCGGGTCGTTACACTATTTTACATATACTTAAACCACTTAATGATGATATCAAAAATATAATTTATGATAAGTTGCTTATGCATGAGATATTAGCATTAATGACCCAAAAATGGTATAATTTAGCAAATTTATCTGACTTAGAAGAAGAAGATAGAATAAGCTTCTCTGAATTTGATATACTCACTGACGAAATATATTCTGATTAAATGAATTTAACAGAAACTCAGAAAATGATAGAACTACATAAACATAGACTACACCAAAATATACAATTATACCAAGAAACCGGAGATATAACCTTTTTAGAACATATGATGAATAATATAAAACATCTGCAAGAATTACATAATAAAAACAACCTAGAGAAACATAATATGAACAAACTAAAATTGTTTCAACAACTTCTAAAAACTAACATAGATGAGTATATAGAAACAGGAGAAATAGAATCATAGAATATATACGGGGTTGTAAAACTGGAATAATGAAATTAGAATCTACAATAAAAGAATACTACAACCTAACATGATAAATCACAAATACTTACCATACTGGATAGAAATCACCAACAAAATAGAAACTTTAGAACAATAACTAAAAATGACAATGTATACTTATCTGATAACTAAAGATATAGATCTCCTACTAAGCATACAACGAGATATAACACAAATATTAAATATAAAACCGCTACAAGAAGAATATTACCATAGAGTATTCATAACACAAAAAATGAACATAAATACAATAAATTCACTAAAAGCTAATCGAAGCTATAAATTCGACCCAACCCCCCAAAATGGTATCAGAGCTTTTATGAACAAAATATAAGACATCTTAGGGATAAAAATAATATATGAATAAAAAAGAATCCGCAATAGACGAAAAAATATATGAAACTCCAGAAGAATTAAAAATAAAAATAATAATCTCAAATTTAGAAAGAAGTTATAAGAAAATAGGAGAAAATCTATACTTAATGCTAGAAAAAGAATCTGCAAGATTAGAAGATAGTCTAACAGCTATGACAAGGATTATGAAAGAAAATGAAGAAATAGATAGAAAAAATAAAATTGAAAAGATAAGACAACAAGCCAAAATAGAAGTACATCAAATAGAAGAAAATAAAAATACTAGAATAATAGAATTAGAAAAAGAATTAGCAATACTAAAAGAACTGTATGAAAATAAACAAAGAGAAAAAGAAAAGGAAAAAGAAATAGAACAAGAGGACAAAAATATTGAAGAAATAAATATTAATGAAACAAAGGAAAATGGAGATAACCAAGACGAAGAAAGCTCAGAAGATTCAGAAATAAGTGAAACATACACAGAACTTATAACTAAACAAATAAACCATAAATCCAGAAATATATGCTGGAGATATAGAAGAAAAACCAAGTACATCAAGAACAAGAAAACCCCTTAAACAATCAATACCAACATATTATAACGACAATTACGAACGATATGATAGAAGCAAAGTGCTATGGGATAAAAGATTAAATAAAATATGAACACCAAAAATAATAAATGAACAGTATAATTTTTTAGACTTAGATTGTGTTGAGGATGTAAATAAAATAATACAATTATGGATACAAAATTTAAGTGAAGATAGCATAAATATATATATATATATATATATATATATATATATATATATATATATATATATATATATATATATATATATATATATATATATATATATATATATATATATATATATATATATATATATATATATATTTTCACCACCATCGAGCTATAATCGATTGACATGCCCCTATAGGGAAACCTCTGATCAAATGGTAAGTTATATACTGAGCTTACTGTGGCTAAGCACCTGTGAGTGAGCCCAAAATGGTTGAGATACAGAGCCTAGTATGGCTGAGCACCTATAAGCGAGCCTAATACGATAGAATAGTTATACATACCGAGACTTATAGGTCCGGGCAACTATTTTACTTACTATATTGAGAGAGTTGAGTCAGTATCAGCAGGTAAGCATATCTTCAGATCATCTTTAACTCCCCGATTACTTTCAGTCAGTTTTATCTTTCAGTTATTCTGTTGCCTAAGATCTCGGTATATTATTTCGTACTAACGTTCCTTTTGTTGGGGATGCTGCATTTCATGCCTGCAGGTCCTGATAAATAGTTGTATAGACCTTCCCAGTAGACAAAGTAAAACATCAGCTCGGTTGGTAAGCTCCACTTCCTCGGATTTACCAGGTCTAGACCTTGAAGTTCATTCTATATGTACAGGTTTGATAGGTAGGTCGAGGCCCTGTCCCGACCATGGTACTATTCAGTTATCTCTAGAGGCTTATAGATGAGTCTTGTATATTTTGTATAACAGTAGATGTTCATGGCGGCTTCGTCAGCCTGCACAGTTATATATATCAGCTTTTGGGTATGTTTACCCCACATATGAGAGAGGCATTATTTTCAGATGATTTAGAATATGGCATCACCAGCCTAAGTTATCGGTTACCCCTCCAGAGTTAACAGCCAAAGAGTGGTACGCTCGGGCCGAGTATGGAATCGGGTGTTGGTCACGCCTCTTCAGGTTTGGGGCATAACAAATTTGGTATCAGAGCAGTTCTGTCCTAGGGAGTCTACAAGTCATGTCGAATAGAGCCTTGTTTATAGATGAGTTGCGCACCAGTATATAAATATGAAGCTACTAGGCAATTAGGAGTATGTTACCCTTCTTTAAAATCCACATCATGCTATAGATCTTAGTTATAGGAGTTCAAGCCAAGGGTTATATTTGCTAATTATAGAGATGCTTGAAATTTAAAAAATTACAGCCAGCTAGAAGGCTAATACAGTAGAAGGTAAGGGCACTAGTGTCACGACCCTAGTTCACCAATTGTGAACATGTCGTGATGGCACCCAGTCCCCAAGACTAGGTAAGCCTAACACGTTGCGGAATATATAAGTTATAAATACTTAAATAAGAAACAGTAGAAAAATAACATAAAAGATATGTAATCCGTGCCGCTTGGCACATACATCCGTCACACAATGAATAAAACACTGCCAAGATCCGGAACCCCACGGTAACACAGACTAAAAGGGAAATACAACTGTGGCTCTATGTGTAAAGAGTATCTAACAATGAAATGAAGAAAAATGTCAACTAGTAATACTAGAATAGAAGGGAAGCCTCCGGATCCGCGGACGTAGCAGATCATACCTCGAAGTCTCCCAGAAAGCTGCTAGATCACCTGAAATGAGCCTGATCTGATGTACCTGGATCTGCACAACAAAAGTGTGCAGAAGAGTAGTATGAGTACACCACGGCGGTACTCGGTAAGTGCCAAGCCTAACCTCGATGGAGTAGTGACGAGGAAGGTCAGGGCCCTCCCAAAAGACAATAACATAATGATAATAACAATAATAAGCAGTTTAAATGATAATAATTTTCGAAATAACAACATTATGATGATTATTGCAACTGTCTACAATTAAGCTAACAACAAATAACCAACTCAGATAAACAAATCCAGGATCTGTGGGAATTTAACCCACAGTCCCATTCTCGGTACCTCTGGGTCTCCGGGAATCGAACCCGCGGCCCATGTCTCAATAATATCTCAATAACTCAGGATCTCCGGGAATCGAACCCGCAGTCCCTACCAATAACTCAGGATCTCGGGAATCGAACCCGTAGTCCCTACCAATAACTCATGATCTCGGGAATCAAACCCGTAGTCCCTACCAATAACTCGGGATCTCGGGAATCGAACCCGTAGTCCCTACCAATATCACGCCGGGTCTCCGGGAATCGAACCCACAGCCCTGGGTCTCCGGGAATCGAACCCGCAGTCCACAAGCACAGCCAATAAAGGAATCCACAGAGAGAATAATTATGCTTAACTATAACTTCACCGAAAAATAGTACCAATAATTAACAAGGAGTTCAAATAAGGCAATTAGGCAACTAAACAGTTAAGTGCTACCTAATCATGCTCTTCTAACCACTACCGGGTAAAAATATCAAATTAACAGCCAAAGACAGAAATATCGCTCATCGAACATTTTTAATAAAGTATGTGTTCAACAACCAGCGCATGTACACGCCCGTCACCTCGCGTACAAGGCATTTAAACTATCACATAATATCCTAGGGGTGAAAATTCCCCCACACGAGGTTAGACAAGCCACTTACCTCAATTCCGGTACAAAACCGCTAAGAAATAACCCTCTTGCCGTGAATGTCGGCCTCCACAAGTGTAGTATCTGATAAAAATCAATAGAATCACATCAAAATAGGCCAATTGGGCATTACCCAATCAAAATAACTCAAAATGCACCAAAACCCACAAGTTGCCAAAACCCGACTTTCGGTACGCTTATCGAAAAATCACGAAAGTTATATATTCGGGTTCCTTATCTCAATACGAGTCCGTGCATATAAAATTTATCAAAATCGGACTCCGT
The DNA here is from genome assembly GCA_032618575.1 of Nicotiana noctiflora. Taxonomy (NCBI): domain Eukaryota; kingdom Viridiplantae; phylum Streptophyta; class Magnoliopsida; order Solanales; family Solanaceae; genus Nicotiana; species Nicotiana noctiflora. The sequence goes on along the minus strand of JASVEL010004126.1, from coordinate 71,791 downwards.
TTGCCCATTCAAATCAAAGATTTTCTAACATTTAGGCCTAGGGCTCAAACCCACCTTTAATCTTCCAATTTCAGGTGAAATAATCATGGATTTCATGATAAACCAACGAATTAAGGTCAAGAGACTTACCCCCGATGACCTCCCGATGATATCCCAGCGTTTCCCCTTCAAAATCATCTCTTGGAGCTCAAAAATGGCGTTTTGCGAATGAGGGTCGCGGGTTGACTGTTCTGGACTTAAATCACCGCCAGACATTTTTACTCTATGCGATCGCATGATCCCTGTTGCGATCGCATAGAACAAATTTTGACCCTCGCCAAACTACTCTATGCGATCGCATAGTCCTCAATGCGATCGCAATGCTCACCAAAATATACCTATGCGATCGCATGCCCTGCTCCGCGATCGCATAGAACAAAAGCTGGACCTGGGACCCCTCTTCTCTATACACTATGCGATCGCATAGGACTGTACGCGATCGCAGAGAACAACTTTCCAGAACTATGCGATCGCATATCCATGCCCGCGATCGCATAGAACAAATACTTGGCCTCTCCAGAAACCTTCTATGCGATCGCATTAGCCCATTGCGATCGCATAGAGCATTCGTCTGCAGCACACACCAGCAGTTAACAGCATTTCCAAAATGCATGAAATAGCCCGATTGGACCCCCGGATTCATCCCGAGACCCCCGGGATCCCAACAAAAACCACCAACCTATTCCGAAACATGATACGAACTTATTCTAATCATCAAAACACGTCTAACAACATCAAAACCCATAATTCACATCGAATTCAAGCCTAAATTTCTTAAAACTTTCCGAATTGCATATTCGATCAAAAAACCCGACCAAACGACGTCCGAATGACCTGAAACTTTGCGGACATATCCAAATTCACGTAACGAAGCTATAGAAATTGTCGGAATTCCGTTCCGACCCCCGGATCAAAATCTCACCTATCATTCGGATTCGCCAAAATTTCAACCTTCGGTATTTCAAGCCTAATTGAGCTATGGACCTCCAAAATACATTCCGAACGCGCTCCCAACCCCGAAATCACCTAACGGAACTAATGGAACCATCGGATTTCCGTTCCGAGATCGTCTTAACACTGTTCCGGCTACGGGCCATTTCCTAGCTTCAAAGCTCTTATTTAGGGACTAAGTGTCCCAAAATGCTCAAATTTTCAGAACCGACTCTCCCGGCAACCCAAAATGGTAGAAATGAACTTAGGGGAACAGTTAAATTAGGGATTGGGGCGTAATTTTCTAAAACGACCGGTCGGGTCGTTACATCTTCCCACACTTAAAGATTCGTTCGTCCTCGAACGAGCATAGAAAACATACCTGGGGAGTAGTGAAAAGATGAGGGTACTGGCTGCGCATATCCTGCTCGGTCTCCCAAGTCGCCTCCTCGACCGGCTGGCCCCGCCACCGAACCTTTACCGAAGCGATGTTCTTTGACCTTAGCTTTCTGACTTGCCTGTCTAGAATGGCTACTGGCTCCTCAACATAAGACAGATCCTTGTCTAGTTGAACAGATGTGAAATCCAGCACATGCGACGGGTCACCATGGTATCTCCGGAGCATGGAGACATGAAATACGGGGTGAACTCCGGCTAGGCTGGGAGGTAAGGCCAACTCATAAGCAACCTCCCCAACATGCCTCAAAATCTCAAAAGGGCCAATAAATCTAGGACTCAGCTTTCCTTTCTTCCCAAACCTCATAACACCCTTCATGGGCGAGACTCGAAGTAGAACCCGCTCGCCAACCATAAAAGCCACATCGCGAACCTTCTTGTCCGCATAACTCTTCTGTCTAGACTGGGCTGCACGAAGTCTGTCCCGAATCACCTTGACTTTGTCCATAGCCTCCTGAACCATATCAGTACCTAGCAACCTGGCCTCGCCCGGCTCAAACCAACCCACGGGAGACCTGCACCTCCTACCATATAGGGCCTCATACGGTGCCATCTGAATACTAGACTGGTAGCTATTGTTATAAGCAAACTCCGCCAGCGGCAAGAAGTGATCCCATGAACCTCCAAACTCAATCACGCACGCACGGAGCATATCCTCCAAAATCTGAATAGTGCGCTCGGACTGACCATCAGTCTGGGGATGAAACGCTGTGCTCAGCTCCACCCGAGTACCTAACTCCTGCTGTACAGCTCTCCAGAACCGTGAAGTGAACTGAGTGCCTCTATCTGAAATGATGGACACTGGGATACCATGCAGCCGAACTATCTCCCTGATATAGATCCCCGCCAGTCGCTCCGATGAATATGTAGTGCTCACCGGTATAAAATGGGCGGACTTGGTCAGCCGATCCACAATGACCCAAATAGAATCAAACTTCCTAACCGTCCGTGGAAGTCCGGATACAAAGTCCATGGTAATGCGCTCCCATTTCCACTCGGGAATCTCAATCTGCTGCATCAATCCACCCGGACGCTGATGCTCATACTTCACCTACTGGCAGTTGAGGCATCTGGAAACATAATCAACTATATCCCTTTTCATCCGCCTCCACCAGTAATGCTGTTTCAAGTCCTGATACATCTTCGCGGCACCCGGATGGATGGAATACCGCGAACTATGGGCCTCTCCTAGAATCAGCTCTCGAAGATCATCTACATTGGGCACACAGATACGCCCCTGCATCCTCATGACTCCATCATCCCCGATGGTAACATCTCGAGCATCACCACGCCGAACTCTATCCCGAAGGACAAGCAAATGAGGGTCGTCGAACTGACGCTCCCTGATGCGGTCAAATAGAGAAGACCGAGAAACCACACATGCCAGAATCCGGCTGGGCTCCGAAAGATCCAGTCTAACAAACTGCCTGGCCAAAGCCTGAACATCCATCGCCATAGGCCTCTCCGAAGCTGGTAGATATGCTAAACTCCCCAAACTCTCCGCCCGACGACTCAAGGCATCAGCAACCACATTAGCCTTGCCCGGATGATAGAGAATAGTAATATCATAGTCCTTCAGTAGTTCCAACCATCTCCTCTGACGCATATTCAGGTCCTTCTGCTTAAGCAAGTGCTGCAAGCTCCGGTGATCAGTGTAGATCTCACAAGGAACCCCATATAAATAATGACGCCAAATTTTCAAGGCGTGAACAATGGCGGCTAGCTCCAAATCATGAACAGGGTAATTCTTCTCATGCACCTTCAGCTGTCTCGACGCGTAGGCAATCACCCTACCGTCCCGCATCAATACCGCACCGAGTCCAACTCGTGAGGCATCACAATATACAGTATAGGACCCCGAACCTGTAGGCAACATCAATATAGGGGCGGAAGTCAAAGTTGTCTTGAGCTTCTGGAAGCTCGCCTCACACTCGTCTGTCCACTGATAAGGGGCACCCTTTTGGGTCAATCTAGTCATAGGTGTTGCAATCGAAGAGAACCCCTCTACAAAACGACGGTAATAGCCCGCCAAACCAAGGAAACTGCGAATCTCAGTAGCGGAGGAGGGTCTGGGCCAACTCTGCACGGCCTCCACCTTCCTCGGATCTACTCGAATACCATCACTCGACACCACGTGGCCCAAAAATGCCACCGAACTCAACCAGAATTCACATTTAGAGAACTTGGCATAAAGCTGCTTCTCCCTCAGAATCTGAAGCACTATCCTCAAATGTTGCTCGTGCTCTTCCCGGCTCCGGGAATATACTAGAATATCATCAATGAAGACAATCACGAACGAGTCCAGATAAGGTCTGAACACATTGTGCATCAAATGCATAAAGGCTGCTGGGGCATTAGTCAGCCCAAAAGACATTACGAGAAACTCATAGTGACCATACCGGGTCCTGAAGGCAGTCTTCGGGATATCTGGCTCCCGAATCTTCAGCTGATGATATCTAGAGCGCAAATCAATCTTTGAAAACACCTGTGCGCCCTGTAGCTGGTCAAATAAATCATCAATACGGGGCAAAGGATACCGGTTCTTCACTGTAACCTTGTTCAGCTGACGATAGTCAATACACATACGCATAGAACCGTCCTTTTTCTATACAAATAATACAGGAGCACCCCAAGGCGAAACACTGGGTCGAATAAAACCCTTGCCCAATAACTCCTGTAATTGATCCTTCAACTCCTTCAACTCGGGAGGAGCCATACGGTATGGTGGAATAGAAATGGGCTGAGTGCCCGGCAACAAGTCAATAGCAAAGTCAATATCTCTGTCGGGCGGCATGCCCGAAAGATCAGCCGGAAATACATCAGCAAAGTCACGTACCACATGAACAGAATCAATAGAGGGAGTGTCAATACTGACGTCCCGCACATAGGCAAGATAAGCAGCACACCCCTTCTCAACCATACGCTGAGCTCTGAGAAAAGAAATAACACGGCTAGGGGTGTGATCTAGAGTACCACTCCACTCAATACGTGGAATGCCTGGCATAGCCAGCGTCACGGTCTTGGCGTGACAATCAAGAATAGCATAATGGGGCGACAACCAGTCCATGCCCAGGAATAATATCAAAATCGACCATCCCAAGCAGCAATAGATCCGCTCTGGTCTCAAAATCACAAATGGTAATCAAACACGACCGATATACGTGGTCTACGGCCAAAGAATCACCCACCGGAGTGGAAACATAAATGGGGGCACTCAAAGAATCCCGAGGCACACCCAGATGAGAAGCAAAGTAAGAAGACACATATGAAAAGGTGGAACCAGGGTCGAATAGAACCGATGCCTCCCTGTGACTAACCAGAATAATACCTGTGATAACAGAGTCAGATGCGACAGCCGCAGCGCGATCAGGAATAGCATAGAATCTGGCCTGTCCCCCCTCTCGAGGGCGGCCTCTAGAACCCCGACCCCCGCCCCTGGCTGGCTGGGCAGGTGGAATAGCAGCTGGAGCTGGAATGATAGCCTGCTGACCCTGAGAGCCACGCTGATGCTGCGAAGACCGGTGAGGTGCTCCCCTCCTACGCCTGGGGCACTCCCTGACCAAATGGCGAGTATCCCCGCACCCAAAGCAAGCTCTGGGAGGACACGGTGACTGTGACTGACCGGCCTCACCCCCACTAATCTGACCCGTAGAGGTACCCAGCATGGGAGGTGCACTGGAAACTTGGGGAGCATAATAGGGCTGCTGAAGTGCTGGAAGAGCTGGAGTACTACCGGCTGCTGGTAATGCTGAATGAACTGGACGATCGGAATAACCTTATCCAAAATGACCGGCTGCCGAAGTACGGGCACCAGAGAAATGGCCCGACTCACGAGACCTCTTGGCCTCTCTATCTCCCCGCTCTCTAGGGAGCATACTCTCGATCCTCCCGGCAATGCTAACTGCCTGCTGATAAGATATATCTGTCTCCAACTCTCTGGCCATGCTGGACCGGATCGGCGGAATCAGGCCCTCAATAAATCTCCGCACTCTCTCCCGGACCGTGGCTACTAAGGCCGGTGCATGCCTGGCTAGACGGGTGAAACTGATAGCATACTCCGATACTGACAAGGAACCCTGTCGCAACCGCTCAAACTCCGAGCGCCAAGAATCCCTAAGGCTCTGAGGGACAAACTCTCTCAAAAATAGATCTGAAAACTGCGTCCAAGTCAATGAAGCAGACTCTTCTGGACTATCCAACTCATACGTGCGCCACCAATCATAAGCGGCCCCACGAAACTGAAAAGCAGTGAAGGAAACCCCGCCGGTCTCCACAATCCCCATAGTACGAAGAATACGATGACACTCCTCTAGAAAACCCAATGCATCATCTGAAGCCAAACCACTAAACACTGGAGGGTCATATTTCTTGAACCTCTCCAATCTACGCTGCTCGTCCTCAGAGGCAGCTGGTCCACCTCCTGGTTGTGCTGGGGCGGCAGGAGGCATAACCAAAACATCTGGAACCTGTCCCACCGGCACACGCTGCTCCGGTGTAACGGCTGCGGGAGTCTGGGCCCCTCCCCCGGCCTGAGATGTAGCTGCAACAAGAGGAAGCAGTCCTGCCTGGGCTAAAGTGGTATACATACTCATGAACTGAGCCAGGGTCTCCTGTAGTACTGGAGTAGTAGCAGCTGTAGTCGGTGTACCAGGTGCATATGCTCCAACCTGGTCTACCTGTGGCACCTCGGCGGCAGCGCGCGCGGGTGCTGTGGCTGCACCTCGGGCGCGTCCTCGTCCTCTACCTCGGCCCCGGCCTCTGACGGCGGCAACAGGGGGCGCGGGTACCTGATCATCGCGAGTAGATCGTGTCCTCACCATCTGTGAGAGAATAGAAATCAATAATTTAGATTTTTGATGCCAAAAATGTCGCACGACAAGGAATCCAAAGAAATGAAGAGTTTTCCTAAACAGTCACATAGCCCCTCGTAGATAAATACGGACGTCTCCGTATCGATCAGCGAGACACTAAGTAACTGGTCTGTGTCCCGTGACTCCTATGAACCTAGAGCTCTGATACCAACTTGTCATGACCCTAGTTCACCAATTGTGAACATGTCGTGATGGCACCCAGTCCCCAAGACTAGGTAAGCCTAACACGTTGCGGAATATATAAGTTATAAATACTTAAATAAGAAACAGCGGAAAAATAACATAAAAGATATGTAATCCGTGCCGCTTGGCACATACATCCGTCACACAATGAATAAAACACTACCAAGATCCGGAACCCCACGGTAACACAGACTAAAAGGGAAATACAACCGTGGCTCTATGTGTAAAGAGTATCTAACAACGAAATGAAGAAAAATGTCAACTAGTAATACTAGAATAAAAGGGAAGCCTCCGGATCCGCGGACGTAGCGGATCATACCTCGAAGTCTCCCAGAAAGCTGCGGAATCACCTAGTACGAGCCTGCTCTGATGTACCTGGATCTGCACAACAAAAGTGTGCAGAAGAGTAGCATGAGTACACCACGGCGGTACTCAGTAAGTGCCAAGCCTAACCTCGATGGAGTAGTGACGAGGTAGGTCGGGGCCCTACTGAGAAAACAATAATATAATGATGATAACAAAATAAACAGTTTAAATGATAATAATTTCCGAAATAACAACATTATGATGATTACTGCAAATGTCTACAATTAAGCTAACAACAAATAACCAACTCAAATAAACAAATCCAGGATCTGTGGGAATTGAACCCACAGTCCCATTCTCAGTACCTCCGGGTCTCCGGGAATCGAACCCGCAGCCCATGTCTCAATAATATCTCAATAACTCAGGATCTCCGGGAATCGAACCTGCAGTCCCTACCAATAACTCAGGATCTCGGGAATCGAACCCGTAGTCCCTACCAATAACTCAGGGATCTCGGGAATCGAACCCGTAGTCCCTACCAATAACTCAGGATCTCGGGAATCGAACCCGTAGTCCCTACCAATATCACGCGGGTCTCTGGGAATCGAACCCACAGCCCTGGGTCTCCGGGAATCGAACCCGCAGTCCACAAGCACAGCCAATAAAGGAATCACAGAGAGAATAATTATGCTTAACTATAACTTCACCGAAAAATAGTACCAATAATTAACAAGGAGTTCAAATAAGGCAATTAGGCAACTAAATAGTTAAGTGCTACCTAATCATGCTCTTCTAACCACTACCGGGTAAAAATATCAAATTAACAGCCAAAGACAGAAATATCGCTCATCGAACATTTTTAATAAAGTACGTGTTCAACAACCAGCGCATGTACACGCCCGTCACCTCGCGTACAAGGCATTTAAACTATCACATAATATCCTAGGGGTGAAAATTCCCCCACACGAGGTTAGACAAGCCACTTACCTCAATTCCGGTACAAAACCGCTAAGAAATAACCCTCTTGCCGCGAATGTCGGCCTCCACAAGTGTAGTATCCGATAAAAATCAATAGAATCACATCAAAATAGGCCAATTGGGCATTACCCAATCAAAATAACTCAAAATGCACCAAAACCCACAAGTTGCCAAAACCCGACTTTCGGTACGCTTATCGAAAAATCACGAAAATTATATATTCGGGTTCCTTATCTCAATACGAGTCCGTGCATATAAAATTTATCAAAATCGGACTCCGTTTGCCCATTCAAATCAAAGATTTTCTAACATTTAGGCCTAGGGCTCAAACCCACCTTTAATCTTCCAATTTCAGGTGAAATAATCATGGATTTCATGATAAACCAACGAATTAAGGTCAAGAGACTTACCCCCGATGACCTCCCGATGATATCCCAGCGTTTCCCCTTCAAAATCCTCTCTTGGAGCTCAAAAATGGCGTTTTGCGAATGAGGGTCGCGGGTTGACTGTTCTGGACTTAAATCACTGCCAGACATTTTTACTCTATGCGATCGCATGATCCCTGTTGCGATCGCATAGAGCAAATTTTTGACCCTTGCCAAACTACTCTATGCGATCGCATAGTCCTCAATGCGATCGCAATGCTCAGCAAAATATACCTATGCGATCGCATGCCCTGCTCCGCGATCGCATAGAACAAAAGCTGGACCTGGGACCCCTCTTCTCTATACATTATGCGATCGCATAGGACTGTACGCGATCGCAGAGAACAACTTTCCAGAACTATGCGATCGCATATCCATGCCCGCGATCGCATAGAACAAATACTTGGCCTCTCCAGAAACCTTCTATGCGATCGCATTAGCCCATTGCGATCGCATAGAGCATTCGTCTGCAGCACACACCAGCAGTTAACAGCATTTCCAAAATGCATGAAATAGCCCGATTGGACCCCCGGATTCATCCCGAGACCCCCGGGATCCCAACAAAAACCACCAACCTATTCCGAAACATGATACGAACTTATTCTAATCATCAAAACACGTCTAACAACATCAAAACCCATAATTCACATCGAATTCAAGCCTAAATTTCTTAAAACTTTCCGAATTGCATATTCGATCAAAAAACCCGACCAAACGACGTCCGAATGACCTGAAACTTTGCGGACATATCCAAATTCACGTAACGAAGCTACAGAAATTGTCGGAATTCCATTCCGACCCCCGGATCAAAATCTCACCTATCGTACGGATTCACCAAAATTTCAACCTTCGGCATTTCAAGCCTAATTGAGCTATGGACCTTCAAAATACATTCCGAACGCGCTCCCAACCCCGAAATCACCTAACGGAACTAATGGAACCATCAGATTTCCGTTCCGAGATCGTCTTAACACTGTTCCAGCTACGGGCCATTTTCTAGCTTCAAAGCTCTTATTTAGGGACTAAGTTTCCCAAAATGCTCAAATTTTCAGAACCGACTCTCCCGGCAACCCAAAATGGCAGAAATGAACTTAGGGGAACAGGTAAATTAGGGATTGGGGCGTAATTTTCTAAAACGACCGGTCGGGTCGTTACAACTAGTAGAGAGAGAATTGTTGACAATGTGGCCCTGTTTGAGGCCCTATTAGATCGTGCATACTAGATGGTGCACTCTAGAATAATATAGTTAGATATGAATACTATAACATTCAAAAATAACTTAAGACGTGTAGTGACATCCTATAAGGGATAAATATTTACTTTAGTATGACTCCCGCCGTAGTGACATCCTAGAAGGGATAAATATTTACTTTAGTATGACTCTTGCCCCTAGTAAAAAGAAATAGTATGCGGCCCGAAGAGCCAGTGAGATAAAGAAAGGGGAGATAAAAGTGAAAAAAAATTTATTGAAGTTTTTAGAATAAGGTTATAAACAACGATACTAGAAGAAGAATAAGAAGAGAGTAAATGAAGCATTACGAGTAAGATGTGATAAAAGAGTGGCTGCAGTAAATTATAATATGACAGGATGACATAGTCTATAGTCAAGAAAAGAAAAAGATAAGAGGTGACATGCCTTGAGACTATAAAAGAGTATAAGCCATAAAGTCATATCTTCATTTCGAGAAAATGAGTTGGCGAATCCAATGTAATTACTAGAAGGCTAGGTTAGACCCTCCAGAGTAATTGAAATCAACATAGGCTAGCAAACAAGAATAAAAAAATGAACATAATTTAGGGACCAAAGGATTCGATAATAGTCGGCATCGTAAGAATTTCAGGAATCATGTTCCAGAAATGATAGAATAGGCAACGAAAAAATAACATTTAAAGGTCATTCAAGAAGACACTTCCCTAAAGAGAGAAATGTGAGCAGAATTATGCTTAAGGGACTTAGTGTGCCAGTTACACTAGGTGTCACCCTCGCGCGTAAGAAATTCAGTTATCCCTAGAATAGAAAGGTTACCGCAAGGCGAGTAAGAGTTAGTGAATATGTGAAAAGATGCCAAAGATGAAGAAGAACTATGGACTAGTAAAGGAAGAATGCGAAAAAAAATGTGAAAGGGGTAAGACTGCACTTATTAAAATCCTATAGATATGTTAGGACCCAAAATATTATGCAAGCACAACATCTGGGAGAGGCATTAAGGATTCTCGGCCATGATGTTATTGATAAATAAGTTTGAATGGATACATAACGAGTTAGTGCGAGTGGTAAGTTAAGACAAAGGACATAATATAATAGAGATCACCCAAGATATAGATGTGAGAATGGATCAACAAGTACTTAGTAGTTGATTCAAGAAGAGCCTAGTTGTGGCTAAACAAGAGGTCTCAAATAAATCAATAGATCATGCAAGATAAATGGAGTGACACATATCATAGGAAATTCAGTCTCGCAAATACGAAATCATAATCCATGAGAAATATTCATATAGGAGTTGGGGTAGTTAAAGGTACCGTATAAGTGTAACAAAATAAAGGAGAGTATCACTAGGGAGTCAATCGAAATTGTAATTCGTAAGTAGCCCTATAAGAACAAGGGCACAGATGTATGTAACTAAGAATACTTATAGGAGAGTAAGAACATCAAAAATTATATCGGGTATATGATGTAATAAGATCATAGCTTTACAAGAGTTAGAGGTTCTCCCTAATTTCTACAACAAAAGACTAGCTGGGGAAATAAGGAAGAATGCTTCAACATAAGCATAGTGACCTAAAGAAGAACAACAGTCTCACTATAATATTGTATGCATTCCATAAGAAAGTGGCACCTATCGTGACCAATAAACGGGAAGTAAAATCAAAGGTATATATGAGTTTCAAAAGTTCCAATATATGGGAGCACTAAATTAAGCCAAGTATTCATGCAATAAGTGGAAGAATGAACCCAGAGAAGTAACTGCTTTATTTTAATGAAAGCTAAGAAAGAATAAAGGGAATTATTTGATCAATAATCCAGAGTTAGCTATGTTATGAATGTACTTAAGATTTTGGAGTGTTATCCATGCAACATATATGTTGACAATGATATAGCTATAGGGGAATCCAATATAAGTTAAAAGAAATAATTGAGTCCACGTCACAGACAAAAGCTCTAATTGTTAGAAGATTATATCATGGATGTTCCATACCGTCCACGAGGGGCTAAAGTAATAACTAATACCCTGAGCCGCAAATCAAAAGATAAAGTAAGCCTACTTAATTGTTGAGATACAACAGGAAACTAAAGGGTTACATCAGCTAAGCGGTGAATTAGGAGTTTGATTATTACACCCCCAATGAGTACAGAAATCGTGATTCAAAACATTGTAGAATCAATCCAAATATCATAGGTACAAAAGAGATAGTAAAATGACTATATTCTGTGATAGCTCTATAATACATCTAGTTAGCACAGTACCAACCTCATAAGAAGTTAGTATGAAGCATTCACTGGATTGTTTATGCACATGATGTGTAAGTATTATAGTAGAACTTTAAGATGTGGATGTGAATTCCACTTATGTGGAAGGGATGTTATGAAAGATATTAAATATATGATGCAATATTTAAAGGTAAGTAAGGTACATGTGAAGAAGGTAAGAGATACCCCAAGTACAGAAGGTTACGAATAATCCAGATATAAGAAAGAGGGTTGGAAGCATCGTAATTGTATCAAGAAATGATAGTGTTCCCGTTAGTAGCATATCTTCTAGCATATGGTTCTAGGTATAGAGAGGCCTAGTTAAGAGAGTAAGAAGTGTTAGAGACGATATGATGTCTCGCTTGAGGTTCTAGAATAGCATAAGCAAGTCTATGGTGCTAGCAAGTTAAATGAAGGTTACAAGTAGTATAAATAGATATATGTAGGTAGGTCGCAAGCTAAAGTATGGTAGATCAACAAGGATTTAGGTAGACATGAGTAAGGATAAGAAATGGCGAGTGAGAAGGTGACAGAAAAAGTTAAGTCCTTGGGATTAAACCCATCATAACAAGAGAGTCGATGGTTTCCACAAGTTATAAAAAGCTCAATATAGCAAGAGTGAACTCATAGGAGTTTAAGACTGAGAAATTAGAAGAGATGGAATGCCGCACTACTGGAAGGATAAGGGAGTAATTGTGATAGATAAGAGCATGACATTTAGGCATTTGATTGGGTAATGATTCAGATAAAAGGGATTTCATTAATTGTACAGGATTAAAATACCCACGAAAGGTGAATTACATTGGGATGCTATGAAATATGGTTATTGAAGTATAGTATTGACCCTAAGTGGATCAGGAAAATAACTATAGATGATCCCCGATGGATGTGAGCCCTATTGACAATATAGTACCTTAGAGACTTCAAGTGATCGGTGGTACACTATAGATCAACATTAAGGTGAATCAATAATAGATGGATGAATATTCCAAAGTGTGATATATGATTAGGCCATCATTTTTAAGATGAATAGAAATGAGGAAGTATTAAGGGACCTAAATTTATACATATAGGATAAGCAGCAAGAGAGTAACGTGGAGTTGAGTAGCAGACCTTGGCCATAAAAAATCAAAGTATAGTAAAGCTATAAGCATAGCTAACTGAGGATATGAAACAAGATATAGCAATAATCATATATTTGACAAAGTACCGAGCGAAAATATTCAGTACAACTATAAATTCCTGGAGGGACAACTTGTCATAATTAGGTAAATGCTCATAAAGTGGGGCTTAAATATTGGCTAATGTAAAGGAAAAAAGAGAGAAGGGTCATATAGGCGCACATATAAGGAGAGAGGCATACATGCTACATGAAGATAGCAACAGCTACGAGATTGGAAGAATTCCGACCACAAGTTGTGGTGTGAGAAAGAGGCCTAAAGGAGGGAATGCCCTGACCTTTGGATTTATTCACAGAATAGTTGCCAAGATAGAAAGGGCAACAATAAAGTATTTGTAAGATATACAGGTTATGAGATTGATAAGCGCATCAATCAACATTCTAGAGAGCACAAAGTAAGTTATCATGTTAACTTGGATATTACAAATCTTTAAGATCATGGATAACAAGTACCAAGAGGGTTGAAAGGCAAAGAAGCTAAACAAATTGAAGAAAATAAGTTTCGTCGAATGTCAACAAGTTGGGAATGTTATAACATGTAATTCTGTGATGATACAAGGGTTCTTAATAATATAAGGAAGTTATTTTAAGAGTTATTTTAGTCGTGTGATAGTCGTGTGTTATGTTTTTAAGTCAACCAAGTGATGGAACAAAAGTTAGCAAAGGTCATCACACGTTACATTCATAAATATTTTGAACATTAGGTCAAATGTAGATGCTATTTCTTCCCACTTTACATAGAATTATAGGGTGATCTACCTACCAATTGAATAGAGAGATACTCACATTTTTGCAAGACTAAGCCAATCATTTCTCTATGGGACCCACAATGGTGGTTGAGATATATTGATAAATAAAAGATGCCTCAACCCCGTTTTAACTCATTATGTTTCAGTATCTTCAGAACCTAGACACCTAAAAACACTCTCTCAAGGTTCTCTCATGGTCCAAGATCCAAACAAAGGGTAAACAACACAAATCAAGTGTCGGGAATACCGTCGCGCTAGTAAGTTTCTTGTTCTTCTTGTTGTTGCTGATTTTTAGGTGGTTCCAGCTTGTGTGGGAGGTTGTTTTAAGTGGTTTAAGTTCTGTAAATTACTCTCCCAAGGTTTTAATATCAACCATAGGTTATTTCAAGTCTTTAATAGATTATACCATATTTTAACATCAAAAGTTAGTTCTAGTGAAAAACAACACCTCTTTGAGATTGTGTTGTCATTAAGGATAGTTGTGGGCTATGTTCTACCGATTTCAAGTTTTTTCTACTGGATAAGGTGAGTATAACAGACTACTAGTTGTGCTTAATCTTTCTTGTATGTTGGTTAATTTTGTTAGGATGATAAATTACAAGAGAATACTTGGATTAACTCAAGTCACTTCTATGGTGTTGTATTGCCATTGAGGGTTGTTGTAAGCTAAGTATAAATTGGATTTTGACTTGAATATACTGTAGGAGGTATTAATATATGTGTTATTGCATGTGAATCAAGGTTATATTGATGTTGATTGAGTTAAATGTATGGACTAGACATGAACTAGTGAATAAAGTTGCTAATTGAAGATAGTTGGAGTTGTGGATTATTTCCTTTGTTATAAATATACAATATAAGGATGGAAGCATTGATGGATGACTTCATTATCATGTTAATTATTCTTTTTAAGTTAATTTAAGAAGTCTATAAGGGGTGATAATAGGATTGAAGGGTGCTGAATGGATTCAATTCGAGCTTGTCGCTCGTCATGATATTGTAACGACCCGGCTCATCGTTACAGGAATTACCACCCCGTTACCTTGAATTTACATATTTTATGCTTTTATATCAGTGTTAGAGTTTATCAGGTGAATTAGGAGTGATTCGGGTTGAAAACGAGGCAGATAGCCTTTTTGAAGGAAGCTTGAATATGGAAAGTCAATCTTGAGTTGACTATTTAGTTAGAGTGCTCGGAATCGGGTTCTGATGATTCAACTAGTTTTAGGGGATCATTTATGACTTAGGGGAGCAATCGGAATCGAATTCGGAGGTCCGGTGTAGTTTTAGGCTTGAATTGGCTAAGGTTGAATTTTGGCAAAATCCGAATGGTTGGTGAGATTTTGATCCGAGGGTCGGAATGGAATTCCGAAAATTGTTTTAGCTTCGTTATGTGATTCTAGATATGTCTGCAAATTTTCAGGTCATTCGGACGTCGTTTGATCGGGTTTTGGATTGAATGTTAGTTTCGGAAGTTTTGAAGAAACTTAGGCTTGAATCCGTGTGAAAATGGTGATTTTGATGTTTAGGATGGTGTTTTTATTATTGGAACAAGTTTGTATCATGTTTTGGAATAGGTTGGTGATTTTCGTTGGGTTCCCGGGGGCCTCGGGACGAATCCGGGGGTCCAAACGGACCATTTTTGGGCAAAGAAGAAGGCTGGTTGCTGTCATAAATGCAGCAGGCGTTTTACTCTCCGCGATCGCAAGGATAGGGACACGATCGCGTAAGGTCAAAAGCAAGGGAGATGCGATCGCAGGGGGCATGATCGTGATCGCGTAGGGTAAGCCAATCGTTCATCGCGATCGCATGAGTATATCTACGCGATCGCGTAGAAAAAAAATATGGTCAGAGATTTTTGTGATACGCGATCGCAGGAAGAGAGACACGATCGCGTGAGGCCGGCAAATTTGAACATCACGATCGCGGAAGGTAATTTAAATGCCTGGCAGAAACAGTTTTTAAACCAGACATACGTGAGGGTTTCATTATTTACTCCGTTTTTGCACCACTTTGAGAGAAAATTGATAGCTTTGAAGAGAGAAATCAACGGGGAAATATCGGAGATAAGATTCTTGACTCAAAAACGTATTTTATGGTAGAATTAACATCAATCTTCATGAAATTGGGTAGAAACTGTGAAAAATTATGGCCTAGGTATTGAAAACAAATTTTTGAGTTTTGAAAGGCCATTCGAACTCCGTTTTCGATAAATTTTATATGCACGGACTCGTGGCGAGACGAGGATCGCATTGGTATAAGTTTCGGAATTTTTCGGACAGCGGGCCCGGGGTCGAGTTTTACCAACTTAGTGTATTTATGCATTTTTCATGTAAATTGAATTGGGTTATGTTTCTTCGACCCGTAAATGACATAATTATTGTGGTTTGAATAGTAACTACATGCGAGGCAGCGAATTCTAAAGGAAAGGGCATTGCGGACGAGTCTACGACCGGCTAGAGGTGAGTAGTTTGTGTATATAGTAGCCTGAGGATTCAAAACCCCGGCTTAACACATTGTGACGCTAGTATGGCGTGGCTCACACCCTGTGGCAGGTGCAGGATAGATTTTGACTGGGGATTGAGACTTGTTCCATCCCAGATGTGAATAATATGCTATTAGTGATGGAAAAACACTGTGTTTGACATATTTATGGGCTGTAAGCCTTGTTTGGGGCCTTGTGCCTACCTGTAGTATCCCTAGGGGACAGTATATATGTGATAGCTATACTTGCTTAATCCCTGATCTCAATCCTGGTTTTGAAATCACAGTATTGAAATGCTAAGTCACCTGTTTTGCAAAAATTAAATAAAAGTTAAAGTATTTTCATAATTTATGAACTGGAACCTGGAAATAAGTAATTTGAGCTATTTTGTGACTTATCTGATTATTGTGGACTGAGGATGGATCGGGCTGCACGCCGCAGCGGTTGATATGATATGAGGATCGGGCTGCACGCCGCAGCGGTATTTGTGCTTGGGTTGTTGGAGCCCCTCCGGAGTCTGTACACACCCCTAGTGAGCGTCGTCGACGTTAAATGGATCGGGCTACACGCCGTAGCGGTTATGTGCATTGCATTGAATCTTTATCTGTTGAATTATCTGTGATAATTGTATTGTACTGTTGTTGCTAGTTCGTAGGAGGACCGGACTGTAGTTTAGCTTCATTTTGTGGTATTTTGTGTATTTCTTGCTTTCAGCTACTTGTATATATTTATTACTCACTAAGTACTTAGTACTCACCCCTATTCCCTGCACCTTTTGTGTGCAGACTCAGGTACTCAGGAGAAGTAGACGAGCATTTCCAGCTTTTGCAGAGTCATACCGAGTTGCTGAGGTAGCTGCCGACGTTCGTAGAACTTAGCTTCTCCTCCCCTTTTCAGTTGCTACTTTATGTTTGGATTTGAGAACTTTTATATAGTATTCTCTATTTTGTTCGGTTTTGTTTATATGATCTAAACTTATGACTCCAGATCTTAGGGAGTGTCAGTTATTTTTGCACTTCTCTGTATTTTGTTTCATTATTATTATTATTGGAGTTCTTTGACTCATATATTCTTCTTGGGATGTTCATTTGGGACTGATATTCATTGTGATAAACAATATTTGGTCTGGCTGGCCTAGCTCAATTGTTGGGCGCCATCACGACCGGATTTGGGTCGTGATAAGTTGGTATCAGAGCCTGGGTTACTAGGACTCGCGAGTCATTAGCCGGTTTAGTAGGATTTCGCGGATCGGTACGTAGACGTCCGTATCTATCCTTGGAGGGTTACAGAACTTTAGGAAAAACCTCACTTTTCTTGGATTCATATCGTGCGGTTTGTGTTATCGTGAAACTAAATTTTTCCATATTCTATTCTCTCGCAGATGGCGAGAACACGTGCTAGCGGACGTGGCGGACGACCGCCATTGGCACCCAGAGGTTCGTGGTCGTGGTAGAGGTAGGGCAGCAGTACCAGCACCTGCTGACCCACCGACTGACCAGACTCGGGGTCAGATTCCAGCACCGGTGGCCCAGGTTCAGGATTATGTTCCAGCTGCAGACACTCCGGCAGCTCAGGTTCAGGCACCAGAAGTTCCTATTGTGATACCGGGTCTTCAGGAGAATTTGGCTTAGATTCTATCGGTATGCACTGGCTTGGCTCAGGTAGTTGCAGCCTCTACTGCAGCGGCTTCCTCACAGGTAGGGGGAGGGAATCAGACCCTCGTGGCTGGCACACCTGAGCCGGTGGTTTAGGGTATTCAGGCACCTGGGGCAGCTCCAGTTCAACCAGTTACGCTTGTTGCACCAGCTCCTGCTCATGTGGTTCCGGTTATGCCCGACGATGAGCAGCATCGTTTGGAGAGTTTTGAGAGGCTACAGCCTCCGGCATTCAGTGGTGCTGAGGGCGAGGACGCCCAGGGTTTTCTTGATAAATGTCATTGCATGCTTCGCACCGCGGGTATTTTGGAGTCCAGCGGTGTTGCTTTTACCACTTTTCAGTTCACAGGTCCAGCATTTCGGTGGTGGGAGGATTTTGAGAGGCGTAGACTCGCTGGGGTAGCGCCCCTCACTTGGCAGCAGTTCTCCATGGTATTTTTGGAGAAATATGTGCCTCAGTCCCAGAAAGAGAAGATGCATCGTCAATTTGAGTGGTTGAAGCAGGGGGATATGACGGTTACTCAGTACGAGATGAGATTCACACAGCTAGCCCGTCATGCCATGTGGATAATTCCGACGGACAGAGAGAGGATTAGGAGATTTATAGATGGTCTTATCTATCCCATCCATATATTGATGACTAGAGAGAGAGTTTCGGCAGTTACCTTTGAGGAGGTGGTTGATGCTGCCCGTCATATTGAGACAGACCGCCGTAGAGAGCGTGAGGAGAGAGAGGCTAAGAGGCATCGTGGCACTGGCAGTTACAGTGGTGCTCCGTCTAAGGGAAGCCTCAGCATAGAAGGGGTCATTCATTCAAATCCCATCAGTCAGGACATGCAGAGTCCAGTAGAGTTTCATCAGATCGTGCCCATCAGGGTCAGCAGGGCCGTCAACAGAGTCAGCCTGCATTGAGTTCTCTTCGAGCTCAGAGCTTTTCTCCTGCTTCCTCAGCACAAGATTCATCTGCAGCGAGGGGTCCTCAGCAGCTCCTTCTTCCATCTTCGGGATGTTGTTTTGAGTGCGGCGACTTGGGCCATATCAAGAGAGAGTGTCCTCAGTGGCTTCATAGGCGGTCTCAGCAGAGGGATCAGCCCTCGTCTTCTACTCTTGTTTCTTCAGCGCCAGCACAGTCAGCTAGGACTGGTGGCCAGGTAGCCAGAGGTCTCCCTAGGGGCGAGGATCGTACTGGCGGAGGCCAGGCTCGTTTCTATGCTCTTCCGAATAGGAAGGACGCTAGTGCCTCAGATGCTGTCATTTCATGTATTATCTCAGTCTGCCACAGGGATGCTTCTATATTATTTGATCCCGGATCCACATATTCCTATGTTTCTTCTTATTTTGCACGTCAATTAGGTATGACCCGTGGTATTTTTGCTTTGCCCGTACATGTATCTACCCCGGTGGGGGATACTGTTATTGTGGATCAGGTATATCGATCTTGTCTTATTACTATTGGGGGTCAGAAGACCCGAGTTGATATATTGCTAATGGGCATGGTAGATTTCGATGTGATTCTAGGCATGGATTGGCTATCTCATTACCATGTGATTCTCGACTGTCATGCCAAGACAATCACACTAGCTATTCCAGGTAATCCGAGGATCCAGTGGCGTGGCCTGACTGATTATGTGTCCAACAGGGTGATTTCTTATATAAAGGCCCAACGAATGATTGGGAAAGGTTGTTTATCTTATTTGGCCTTCATTAGAGATGTTGAGGCTGAGATACCCAGTCTTGATTCGGTCCCCGTTGTGAGGGCATTTCCGGATGTATTTCCAGCAGACCTGCCGGGCTTGCCGCCTGACAGGGATATTGACTTTGGTATTGACTTGGTGCCGGGCACTCAGCCCATCTCTATTCCTCCCTATCGCATGGCACCAGCTGAGTTAAAAGAATTGAAAGAGCAGCTTCAGGAACTCTTAGATAAGGGTTTCATTCGCCCGAGTGTGTCACCTTGGGGTGCACCAGTATTGTTCATGAAGAAGAAAGATGGCACAATGAGAATATGCATTGACTACAGGCAGCTGAACAAGGTAACAGTGAAGAATAAGTACCCATTACCTCGTATTGAGGACTTGTTTGATCAGCTACAAGGAGCTAGTGTATTTTTTAAGATTGATCTTCGATCGAGCTATCATCAGTTGAAGATTAGGGACTCAGGCATTATGAAAACAGCGTTCCGAACAAGATATGGACACTACGAGTTTCTGGTGATGTCTTTCGGGCTGACTAATGCCCTAGCCGCATTCATGCACTTGATGAATAGTGCGTTTCGGTCGTACCTTGATTTTTTTGTGATTGTATTTGTTGATGATATTCTGGTGTATTCAGGTAGCCAGGAAGAGCATGCACAACACTTGAGGGTGGTATTGCAGAGGTTGAGAGAAGAAAAGCTTTATGCAAAATTTACTAAGTGTGAGTTCTGGCTTGATACTGTGACTTTTCTGGGACATGTAGTGTCCAGTGATGGTATTCGGGTTGATCCGCAGAAGGTTGAGGCAGTGCAGAATTGGCCCAGACATTGCTCAGCTACCGAGATTCGGAGTTTTCTCGGCTTGGCAGGCTATTATCGCCGGTTTGTTCGGGGTTTCTCATCTATTGCTTCACCGTTGACTAAGTTGACACAGAAGAATGCTCCATTTGTGTGGTCTGATGAATGTGAAGAGAGCTTTCAGAAGCTCAAGAAGGCTTTGACCACGGCTCCAGTACTTGTGTTACCATCAGCTTCGGGGTCATATACGGTGTATTGTGATGCTTCTAGAGTTGGGATTGGTTGTGTATTGATGCAGGAGGCTAGATTTATTGCATATGCTTCTCGTCAACTAAAGCCCCACGAGAAGAACTACCATGTTCATGATTTGGAGTTAGCTGCCATTGTTCATGCCTTGAAAATTTGGAGGCATTACCTGTATGGTATATCTTGTGATGTATATACAGACCACCGCAGCCTTCAGCATTTGTTTAAGCAGAAAGATCTCAATTTGAGGTAGCGGAGATGGCTTGAATTGCTTAAGGACTATGATATTACTATTTTGTACCATCCCGGGAAATCCAATATAGTGGATGATGCATTGAGTCGGAAGGCTATTAGTATGGGCAGCTTGACGTATATTCCAGTTGGGGAGAGACCCCTTGCAGTTGATGTTCAGGCGTTAGCTAATCAGTTGGTGAGGCTGGATATTTCCGAGCCAAGTCGGGTGATGGCTTGTGTAGTAGCTCGTTCTTATTTATATGATCTTATTTGAGAGCGCCAATATGATGATCCACACTTACTTGTCCTTAAGGACAGAGTTCAACATGATGATGCCAGAGATGTCACTATTGATAATGATAGTGTGTTGCGGATGCAGGGTCGGATATCCGTGCCCAATGTTGATGGCCTTCGTGAGATGATATTAGAGGAGGCCCACAGCTCGCGGTATTCTATTCACCCAGGAGCCGCGAAGATGTATCAGGATTTGAGACAGCATTATTAGTGGAGGAAGATGAAGAAAGATATTGTGAATCATGTGGCACGGTGTCTAAACTGTCAACTAGTCAAGTATGAGCATCAGAGACCTGGTGGTGTGTTCCAGCGTATTGATATTCCTAAGTGGAAGTGGGAAAGGATCACTATGGACTTTGTTAGTGGACTCCCTCGGACAGCGAGGAAGTTCGATTTAGTTTGGGTGGTTGTGGATAGGTTGACCAAGTCAGCTCACTTCATTCCGGTATGTACTACATACTCCTCGGAGCGGTTGGCAGAGATATTCATCCGCGAGATTGTGAGATTGCATGGAATTCCCATTTCTATCATATCAGACAGAGGTACCTAGTTCACTTCTCAGTTCTGGAGGACATTTCAGCAAGAGTTGGGTTCACAGGTAGAGTTGAGCACAGCATTTCATCCACAGACGGATGGGCAGTCCGAGCGTACTATTCAGATATTGGAGGACATGTTGCGTGCTGGTGTCATTGATTTCGGTGGTTCATGGGCTAATTACTTGCCTCTTGTAGAGTTTGCTTATAATAATAGCTATCAGTCCAGCATTCAGATGGCACCATATGAAGATTTATATGGGAGGCGGTGTAGGTCTCCAGTCGGTTGGTTTGAGCCCGGCGAGGCTAGGTTGTTGGGGACAAAGTTAGTTCAGGATGCCTTAGACAAGGTGAAGGTGATTCAGGAGAGACTTCGCACAGCTCAGTCGCGTCAGAAGAGTTATGCGGACCGGAAGGTCCAAGATGTGTCTTAT
Source organism: Nicotiana noctiflora (assembly GCA_032618575.1). NCBI lineage: Eukaryota > Viridiplantae > Streptophyta > Magnoliopsida > Solanales > Solanaceae > Nicotiana > Nicotiana noctiflora. The sequence goes on along the minus strand of JASVEL010004126.1, from coordinate 49,833 downwards.
TCAGTGAACGAGAAGGTGTTGCTGATGGTTTCCCCTATGAAGGGCGTTATGAGGTTTGGAAAGAAAGGAAAGTAGAGCCCAAGGTTCATTGGACCTTTTGAGGTACTTAGGAAAGTTGGGGAGGTGGTCTATATGCTTGCTTTGCCACCCAGTTTGTCGGGAGTTCACCCGGTGTTCCATGTATCTATGCTCCAGAAGTATGTTGGAGACCCGTCACATGTGTTAGACTTCAGCACGATACAGTTAGATGAGGACTTGACTTATGATGTGGAGCCGGTAGCCATTTTGGGTCGACAGGATCGTAAGCTGAGATCCAAGGACATAGCTTCAGTGAAGTACAGTGGAGAGGTCGTCCCGTAGAGGAAGCAACTTGGGAGACCGAGCAGGAGATGCAGAGCAGATATCCACACTTATTTGATGCTTCAGGTATGTTTCTTAACCCGCTCGCGGACGAGCGTTTGTTTAAGTTGGGGAGAATGTAACGACTCGGCTCGTCGTTATGGGAATTACCACCCCGTTACCATGCATTTACATGTTTTATGCTTTTATATCAGTGTTAGAGTTTATCAGGTGAATTAGGAGTGATTCGGGTTGAAAACGAGGCAAATAGCCTTTTTGAAGGAAGCTTGAATATGGAAAGTCAACCTAGAGTTGACTATTTAGTTAGAGTGCTTGGAATCGGGTTCTGATGATTCGACTAGTTTCGGGGGATCATTTATGACTTAGGGGAGCAATCGGAATCAAATTCGGAGATCCGGTGTAGTTTTAGGCTTGAATTGGCTAAGGTTGAATTTTGGCGAAATCCGAACGGTAGGTGAGATTTTGATCCGGGGGTCGGAATGGAATTCTGACAATTTCTGTAGCTTCGCTATGTGATTCTGGATATGTCTGCAAATTTTCAGGTCATTCGAACGTCGTTTGATCGGGTTTTGGATTGAATGTTAGTTTCGGAAGTTTTGAAGAAACTTAGGCTTGAATCCGTGTGAAAATGGTGATTTTGATGTTTAGGATGGTGTTTTTATTATTGGAACAAGTTTGTATCGTGTTTTGGAATAGGTTGGTGGTTTTCGTTGGGCTCCCGGGGGCCTCGGGATGAATCCGGGGGTCCAAACGGACCATTTTTGGGCAAAGGAGAAGGTTGGTTGCTGTCATAAATGCAGCAAGCGTTTTACTCTCCGCGATCACAAGGATAGGGACGCGATCGCGTAAGGTCAAAAGCAAGGGAGATGCGATCGCAGGGGGCATGACACGATCGCGTAGGGTAAGCCAATCGTTCATCGCGATCGCATGAGTATCTACGTGATCGTGTAGAAGAAAAATATGGTCCGAGATTTTTGTGATAGGCGATCGCAGGAAGAGAGACGCGATCACATGAGGCCGGCAAATTTGAACATCGCGATCGCGGAAGGCAATTTAAATGCCTGGCAGAAACAGTTTTTAAACCAGACCGACGCGAGGGTTTCATTATTTACTCCGTTTTTGCACCACTTTGAGAGAAAATTGATAGCTTTGAAGAGAGAAATCAATGGGGAAACATCGGAGGTAAGATTCTTGACTCAAAAACGTAATTTTGATGGTAGAAATAACATCAATCATCATGAAATTGGGTAGAAACTGTGAAGAATTATGGCCTAGGTATTGAAAACGAATTTTTGAGTTTTGAAAGGTCATTCGAACTCCATTTTTGATAAATTTTATATGCATGGACTCGTGGCGAGACAAGGATCGCGTTGGTATAAGTTTTGGAATTTTTCGGACAACGGGGCCGGGGTCGGGTTTTACCAACTTAGTGTATTTATGTGTTTTTCATGTAAATTAAATTGGGTTATGTTTTTTTGACCCGTAAATGACATAATTATTGTGGTTTGAATAGATTCTACGCGCGAGGCAGCGAATTCTAAAGGAAAGGGCATTGCGGACGAGTCTACGACCGGCTAGAGGTGAGTAGTTTGTGTATATGGTAGCCTGAGGGTTCGAAACCCCGGTTAAGCACATTATGACTCTAGTAGGGCGTGGCTCGCACCCCGTGGCAGGTGCGGGATTGATTGTGACTGGGGATTGAGACTTGGTCCAACCCGGATGTGAATAATATGCTATTAGTGATGGAAAAATACTGTGTTTGACATATTTGTGGGCTGTAAGCCTTGTTTGGGGCCTTGTGTCGACCTGTAGTATCCCTAAGGGACATTATATATGTGATAGCTATACTTGCTTAATCACTGATCTTAGTCCTGGTTTTGAAATCACAGTATTGAAATGCTAAGTCACCTATTTTGCAAAAATTAAATAAAAGTTAAAGTATTTTCATAATTTATGAGCTGGAACCTGGAAATAAGTAATTTGAGCTATTTTGTGACTTATCTGATTATTGTGGACTGAGGATGGATCGAGCAGCACGCCGCAGCGGTTGATATGATATGAGGACCGGGCTGCACACCGCAGCGGTATTTGCGATTGGGCTGTAGGAGCCCCTCCGGAGTCTGTACACACCTCCAGTGAGCGCCGTCAACGTTAAATGGATCGGGCTACACGTCGTTGCGGTTATGTGCATTGCATTACATCTTATCTGTTGAATTATCTGTGATAATTGTATTGTACTGTTGTTGCTAGTTCGTAGGAGGACCGGACTGTAGTTTAGCTTCATTTTGTGGTATTCTGTGGATTTCTTGCTTTCATCTACTTGTATATATTTATTACTCACTGGGTACTTAGTACTCACCCCTACTCCCTGCACCTTTTGTGTGCAGACTCAGGTACTCAGGAGAAGTAGACGAGCATTTCCAACTTTTGTAGAGTCATACCAAGTTGCTGAGGTAGCTGCCGACGTTCGCAGAACCTAGCTTCTCCTCCCCTTTTAAGTTGCTACTTTATGTTCGGATTTGAGAATTTTTATATAGTATTCTCTATTTTGTTCGGTTTTGTTTAGAAGCTCTAGACTTGTGACTCCAGATCTTTAGGAGTGTTAGTTGTTTTCGCACTTCTCAGTATATTGTTTCATTATTATTATTATTGGAGTTCTTTGACTCAAATATTCTTCTTGGGATGTCCAGTTGAGACTGATATTCATTGTGATAAACAATAGTTGGTTTGGCTGGCCTAGCTCAATTGTTGGGCGCAATCACGACCGGGTTAGGGTCGTGACAGATATGGTTATGACTTGTTAATGAAATATTTTATACCCTATTGTCGATGTTGTTATTATTGTGTTGTGTTGTTTGTTGTTATTGGTATATGTTATTGGAGGAGGCCCTTGTTACAAGGGAGATGCTACCCAAATTTACATAAAACGAGCGACTAGCTTAAGTTACAAATTTAGCCTTTACTCAGCACTGATTTTGTATCTCCTTATGCTATGGTCGACTGAGTTGAGTTGTTTGAAGAGTTGCTTGGAATCTATTAAGGACTCAACGAGGTTAAGTAATGTTAATTCTAAAACTTTTCTTTATTTTGTCACGGTCCCTAACTACATGTGTTTGATAATGAGACATAAAGAAAATCTCATATTCTTGAATTTTCTGTACATTATCCTAGCCTCATAAGTTACAATATTCTCCCTTATTGGGACATTCTATTCAGTTGAGTATTATCTTCTTTTAGTCAGAAGATCAGGGGGTCTATGTCTATACCGTATTAGAGTATTTTTACCACCACCAATCTATAATCAGTGGGCGTGCCCCTATTGGGCAACCTCTGATTAGATGGTAAGTTATATACCGAGCCTACTATGGTCGAGCGCCTATGAGCGAGACAAGAATGGCCGAGATACAGAGCCTAGTATGGACATGCACCTATGAACGAGCGTACTCCGGCAAAGCAGTTATACATATAGAGACTTATAGGGCCTGACAACTATTTTACTTACTCTATTGAGAGAGTTTAGTCAACATTAGAAGGTAAGAGGCGGGCTGAGGCAATATACCTGCTATATACTGTGGTATACCGCGGTCGCGGCAGTCCAGACGTGAAATATTGTCCTTTTTTGCATAAGATAAGGTATAATTGTTTGGGCCCGAACCTACTTGGTATATATACATGAAAAAATGGTATTTAAGAGGGGACATACTTTTGACATAATTTGGACCTAAGGAGGATAAGGAGACCGGAGATTTGACCTAAGGAGGCAGAGATACCATAGGAGCAAGATGGGGAATTCTTCTATGATTTTTTCCTTCCTCTTCCTATTTTTCATTGTTGGTTATGACTTTTAGTATTGTAGTTTTACATGTTATTATGAATATCTAATTTGTTATCTAAAGTTTTGATGGAACCTTTTGTAGGATAAATTCTTGTTATATTTTTATATAATTGAGCCGTAGTATTTTCTCTATTTGTTCAACTAGGTGTTTATTGTAGTTAACTGAAAGTATCCTCAATTAGATGTACCTATTTAGTGTGCATAACTCGGGAGAGAGTGCATATTTAGATAATTGTTGAACAACACCACTCCCAAAGTATATGAGGGATCAATAACTAAGGATTTAAAGGTAGGATTAGGGATAACGAAGCCTTGGATGCAATCTAAAGTGAGCTATAACAAACTAAGTTAGCTAGCGTAACTCGGGAGAGGGCGTCTAGTAAATTGTCGTGACTACACGGGAGAGATTTACGGTAAAAAGAGCGCTTATGATCGGTAGAGAATACTTAGGCGAATTTATAGAAAACGTAGCGGGAAGGATTCCGACAATTGGGGAAATCATAACTCTAGACCTCCTTAATCTTGACTCCAATACTTATCCTTATTAATTGATAGTTTTACGGATTTCTAGATTTGTTAGTTAATTAGATAAAAATAAATATTATAATCTTTATAATTAGAAAATTATTTGGACTTGTGTTTCTTAGCGATATTGAATAACTATAGCTAAGCCTTATTTCTCTGTGAGATTTGACTTCGGACTTGTAAATCGGATTATATTTGCAACGACCGCTTAGTCCTTTTTATAAGGCATAGTTGGGCGTGATCAAATTTTAGGACCATTGACGGGGAGTTAATGGTGTAGTTGTAGGTGTACATATTATTAGGTTTCAAGTTTGAACTTTTATTTTTATTTTTTTTATTGTTTTTAGTTTTATTTGTTTATTTGATAAACATGGCATCATGGAATTATGAGAATGTTGATGTTGGTAATTCTACTTTTAATCCTCCTTATGCATATTGTGAAGGAAACCACCCAGGGCAAAATAAGCAAAATATTTCCGAGAGTGAGTTTTGTGCACCAACTCAATCTTATGTGTGAAATGTGTGTGACATGTGTGGTGGTCAAGATGGCCACTTTCATGATTGTGTTTATAGTTCTTATCTTCCCTCAACCTCTTACTTTGATGGTTCTTCTTTTTCATGTGAAGTTAATAGGAACAAAGAACCCTGGTATGAGGACCTGAAAGAGATCGAGAATATGCTAAAGTGCCTTACGGAATAATATGATGAGATACAACTGTAGGTACAAAGGCAAGGGGCAACTATTCACAACTTGGAGGCTCAAGCGAATAAATTAATTGAACCTTGTAAAGTGCATCAAGTTGACATTGTGGATAGTAGCCAATATGAGTATGAATTGGCTGTAGAAATTGCCATTATGATGGAGGATTTTAAAAAAAATATGAGGATGAGATAGAGGAGGAGGTTAGAGTAGAACACCAACAATCAATCGCACTAGATTTTGAGAGTGTCGATGTTGTAGAAGAGATACTAGAGTCAACCAAGGATATTGAGGATACATATTTAATTGACTCTATTGTCATTCGTATTGAGAATGTAAACAATCCCAATATTCATGTAAATTGAGCGCATTGGTCCTCATTCCAAGCATTTTTCCACATTGTGTTTAGATGATGATATGGAAATAGAGTCGTCCGAGCCATTTGAGGAGCCAAGGAATGAGAAACAAAGTGCTTATATCTTGGAATTATTCTTGCCAGAAAGTCGCGATTACACACCTTATCTAAATGCCAAGAGGTGCAGAATATTACATTATTTTATTGGGCCAGTTAGATTCGTTATGTCACCCCATGAGCATGATCATATAGCAGAATCAAAACAGGGGTCTGATTCATAAGTTCAAAACGGAGGCAGAAAGTGATTTACGTCATTCCGTAACGTTAAATCAAGCGCTTGTTGGGAGGAAAACCAGTTTTATTACTTTTTTTATTTATTTTTTAATTGTATTATTTTTGTAGTGTCTATTTTTTATTTTCTAGGAGCATGAAAAATAAAGTTATTGGAAGGATGCAACAACAAACCGAATGGTTGGAACTAAGTGTGAGGTACCGATACGAAGGACTAAGCTTGGAAGAAGTGTGAGTACCCCATGAGCTGCTAGTGCTTCGGCCTTTGGCCTATTAGGGAGTTTCTTTTACCCTCTTATTAGTATGGTGTGCATTAGAGACAATGCACAATTTTAAGTATGGGGTGTGGAGATTATCTGGCTGACTTTCTATGCTATTTTAGTTGTGTTTGTTTAATTGAATAATATTCTTTATTTTTTTTAGAAAAACAAAAAAAAAGATTGGACTTTTCTCGATGAAGGATCTATTAGACAATTCTTTTGAGGGATTTAAGTCTAAAAAAATATTTTCTTTTTTTAGGTAGTGTAGCAATTACCCCTTGATTTTTCTTTAAACCACGGTTCTTTTCCAAGGATTTTATTGAACCGATGTAGTTAGTTTTTTTTTCTGGAGTAGGAGCCATTGTGTTGTTATTTGAATTGAAACAATATCTCTTGACTTGGTTATGCTTTGAGAATAGTGAGTGTCACACCTCCTTTTTACACCAACCGCGGGAGCGCGAGGGAGTTTTTCCAGTTAAAGGACAATCGAGACAGGATTAATTTATTTAATTCAGAGTCGCCACTTGGGAAAATAATGGTGTCCCAAGTCACCGGTTTAATCCCGAACCGAGGAAATTTATGACTCTATAATATAGCCTGCGAAAATAGAAACCTGGATAAGGAATTCTGTTAACCCGGGAGAAGGTGTTAGGCACTCCCGGATTCCGTGGTTTTAGCACGGTCGCTCAACTGCAATTTTTGTTTCTACCTGATTTCTTTATATATTTTTATTTATGTGCTCTTATATTCCGCTTTAATTCTTAGAAGAATTGCGACGTCACGAAAACACATTTCGAGCCGCATCGCAACCAGTACGCCTGCGACTTTAATGTATTTCAGTTTCGCCGAGAGTAAAATTTGGGTCACATAAATGCACACCCGTATTTAGGAAAGTAATTTTTATTTCAAATCGTGCCCTAAGAGTCTATCGTCTGTTTAACTCTGGGAAAAGACCGTGAAATTCACTAAACAGTCCTTCCGAGCCTAAATTCTCATGACAATTATTGAGGGCCCTACGATTGTGTTTCTAGCGCGGCGAGGCTCATCTCACCCTTTTTACAGCCAATCCTAATATAACTATATTTTCTTTGCTTATTTTTTTATCTATTAGTTTTAGATCGGAATGGAATTTATTCCTCATCATGGACAGTCCGAATGAAGGAATTGGGCTACCTATTCCATTTAGAATAACACTCAAGGCCCACTTTACAATCTGTCAGTTAAGCCACCTCGATACCAAAGCTTTAGTTATAAATTCGCGGTAGGAAGATAGCATTAGCATAGCCGAAATCATGAGCTTTCATTTCTTACATTTCAACTATTTGCTCTTACTAGTTTTCTTATGCGGATTTCGATATTAATGAGACGAGAAGACTGCTAAAAGATTATGTCAATGTATATCATACTAACTATTTTAATTCTGGCAAAAATCATTACGAGTCACAATACACATGATTCCTGAATTCAATCCTAAGCTCCTGATGAATACGGCTTACTAACTCATGGATTCACAATGAAATTCATACTCCAAGTTATCCTGTTTCAGTCCAATAATCTAATTTGCACCTATTCTTTGAATCTGCTTTTCATTACTACAGAATTGCAGTGAATCCTTTAGCTATCAATACAAATTCCAGAAAAACATGAGAACTAAGCATATACAAATGTCTTAAGTCATAACAATCTAATCCAAAACTAGAACTAGCTACCATAAAAACAGAACAGCAAGTAAAAAATGAAGTTCATGATAACGTTGCACTGGAAATTTCCATTCATTTACTCCATTTATGCTGACTTGAGATTACAAGGATGTACCTGGAATCAAAGTGCAGAGAAAGATCAATAGTAACTCAGGCTAACCAGTGGCAATAGTACACAACCAACAGCGATGAGACACAACCAACAGCAGTAGCAAAACCACCACAACAGTAGCAAAAACAACCACAACAGACTCAGCAACTACCCAGCAGTGAAGGATGAATAACAGAAAACAAATAAGCCAAGGACAGGAGCAGAAAACCAGTGCAAATCCAAGTAAACCAACTTTAACTTCCAAACTACCTAACGATTACTTGAAGAACCTCAAAAGACCAATGTCGTATCAAGATGTAACTTAAAGGATTCAAAGACTGATTGAACAGTGAGCCAACAGGAAGCAGAATGTTTCCTTCCTCTTTTCTCTCAAAAATGTATGCCTATTCTCTATTCTTCTCTAAGGTTTCTGTCCTCTTACTCTTTAATGAACTATCCCTGTCTATATCCCTGTCTTTAGAAGACCCTCAAAATGTATCTCTCTATATCTTTTTGTATCTATGTATGTGAATGTCTGGCCCTACTGTGTGTTTGAAAACTCTGTGTATATCCCCCCTGGAATATTTCTGTCTATCTCCTGTTTTATATACAAAAAAAAAACCCAACAGCCTGCCCCCTTAATCCCTTTTTTCAGCATGTGTTAACCCTTAGCCTATTAGAAAAGTATATTCTCCATCCTTATTCCCCTGACAGCCCACTCTATTCTCTCCTTTAAACTGTTTCAACACTCACCCCTGTTATTCTCTGATCCAGCCACTATGTTTTGCTTAAGTATGGGCTTTAATTAATTAAGATGAAAGTACAAACCTGGTGGAGTGTCCTGCTGTGATAGCAGGCTCCACTAGGCTGTCTTATGGGCAAGAGATTAGACAAACAGGCTTAATCCAACCCTAATACCACATTCCAGAATCCAACAGACAACGACCCTAATGGTGACTTGCATACGGGCAAACAGGGTGGTGAACAATCCATTTCAGCAGTGCTAATATTATCTAGTATAGTAAAATCTACAAAATTAGACGACGACATTCAATCAATTACAACACATAACAATGATAACAAATTTAGCCGATAAAACAGTGAATTAAAAATCTCGGCAACAATTGAAACTAAGTATTCGACGACATTTGTCAAATCGATCACAGCATACAACAGGTATAATTGGTAATAAATCAATCGCCGAATCAGTGATTCGAAAATTTCAGGTAAACAAATAAAAATGTAGAATTAAACACTTGACAATATTGATCGAGACGACTACGCATTCTATAACTAACATTTTCCAACAACAAACAGAATGAGAATGACCAAATAAGGGTCTTAAGGGGTAGAAGGACAGACATTTTACAAAAGAAACAAAAAGATAAAATTTAAACACAAAAAGAACAACTGAACGACTAAACCAAACAAAGAACACAACAATAACTAAAAACAGAAAGAAAAAAAATGAAATACCTTAAGAAGAGAATCCGAAATCGAATAGACTTGGGAACAATTTGGACTCACTTCTCATTTTGATTCCCAAAGTATCCCCCATCTCAGGCTAAGACGGACTTTAATCATATGTTTTCGACTGAAAACACACGATTACAGTCTATCTCGGCCTCAAAGCATCGAAATCTCGATATTTGACATTTTTGGGGATTTAGGGTTCAACCTACGATCTACAATTCGGACATCTTCGGGGTGATTCGAGGGACAAAGGTTATGGTTTTGGGAAGAGAAGATGGAAAGGATTCCATTGGTGTAAGTTTGGTGGTGGATTGTGGCGTCGCCGCCGGGTTTTTGGTTGGAAGAAAGGGTGGCGGCTAGGGTTTATTTTAGGGGAATATCGTCTCTGAAGGAGACGATTGTGAAGAGGCTTTGGGAGAATGAAATGGGTCAATCGGGTTTGGGGGGGTATTGAGTGTACTAAAATGATACAATTAATCTCGGCCGTTGGATGATGAGAATCCAACGGCCACGATCGATTTTTGTCAAAACGGGGCCGTTTGGTTTAGTATTAGGGTGGACTGGGTTAGGGAATTGGTTGGACCGGGTAATGGCAGTGTATTGGGCCTAATTTTGGGTCCAATTAGGTGGCCTAATTCCGAATTGTTCCATATTTCCATCTTTTATTACTTTTCTCTTGTTTTCTTAAAATAAAACTAAAAATCCGAAATTAGTTTATAGAACTAAATTAATTCATAAAAGTACCAGTTAACTTCTAATAATAACTATCACATATAATTAAATAACAATAAAAAATGAAATTGCCCAATTTGGACATTAAATACTAAAAAAAACAAAACAAAAAAAAATGCAAATATGACATATTTTTGTATTTTCTTAATTTAAACAATCAAAACATGCATACACAAAGAATACAAATAATATGAAAATTAACACAAAAATCCACAGATATTACAACGATACAAAAAATAATTTTATTTTGAATTTTTGGGAGTAAATCTCACGTAGGGCAAAAATCACGTGCTCACAATGGTCTTGCATCTTTATTTGCTTTAGGAACTCTTCTGCTTCTTCTGTAGTTACAGGTTTCTTTACTCCGTATGAAGCATTTTTTGGAAAAGTTTGACCGAACCTTTGCTTCAAAAGGTTTCCTACCTATCCCTGGCTAAAAGGGAATCAGGTCAATGTAGTTCGGGAAATTTTGGTAGCTGGGACTACCATGACTGCTGTAATCTTGCTGTTACTGTTGTTGCTGCTGATGCCACTGCTTAACTGATCCCCTTATTACATCGTGCTAAACGAAAAATAAGAAGCTAGACTAAGTTACAGTATTGCAAATTATTATCTATCCTTTCAACTGGATTTTGTCATGTTCCTTGCCGTCCTGTCGGACTTGATGTTCCTTCGGATGCCTCTTCTCTTCTGACAATTGTTATTTCGGCCTATCTTGATTGCCGAACTCCGACCATTGACCCCTTCCTTGTGATCTTCGAACTATTCTCCTTCGAAGTTTGAGTCTATCTTTCTGATCCTTGTTGTCTTCCTTCCGATTATGAACTTGGATTCATGCCGGGGATTTCCGTTATACTCTACCGCTTTCCTCAACCAACTTCGAAAGTAAATCGCCACTCCATTCTTCAGGCGGGCTCCCTGACTTCAACTACTACTTCAAAATAAAATCGCCACTCCATTCTTCAGGCGGGCTCCCTGACTTCAACTACTGCTTTAAAATAAAATCGCCACTCCATTCTTCAGGCGGGCACCCCGACTTCAACTACAACTCATTAACTCCATCCCATCCTTTCTTCCGAATTACCTTGTTTCGGAATTGCTTTCCTCCTAGGTCGTGTTATTTTTCCTTGACTGCTAGGGATATCTTTAGAACTGTTTACTTGCCGGCTGAGGATAATGATGCCGGGAAAATTTTCCTTCATTCCCTCATTTCCTTTGACTCATGCGCTTGAATTTGCGCTGGGATCTCTTGTTGTAACCCTCTGCTTTATGGTGGGTTACTGGTTTCAAGACCTGCAATGTAAAGACTGAAGACTTGCCTTTTGTTATACAGGTAGGCGCCTGCTTTTAGTAGCAACTTTTGAATTTAAAATGCATGTTGGCAATAATTTACAAAATATGCATAGGACGATGTAAGATAAAACATACGAAAAATATCCTATTCGAGGGCGGATGGTCCCATTGTATCCTATTCGAGGGCGAATACTCCCATTGTATCCTATTCGAGGGCGAATACTCCCATTGTATCCTATTCGAGGGCGAATACTCCCATTGTATCCTATTCGAGGGCGAACACTCCCATTGTATCCTATTCGAGGGCGAACACTCCCATTGTATCCTATTCGAGGGCGAATACTCCCATTGTATCCTATTCGAGGGCGAATACTCCCATTGTATTCTATTCGAGGGCGAATACTCCCATCGTATTCTATTCGAGGGCGAATACTCCTATCGTATTCTATTCGAGGGCGAATACTCCCATCGTATTCTATTCGAGGGCGAATACTCCCATTGTATTCTATTCAATGGTGAATACTCCCATTGTATTCTATTCGAGGGCGAATACTCCCATGAGATCAATGTATGAAAGTGAACAAACCCGAGACGTCCTGTTCGACGGTGGATAAACCTGAAACATCCTATTTGAAGGTGGACAAACCTGAGACGTCCTGTTCGAAGGTGGACAAACCTGAAACATCCTATTTGAAGGTGGACAAACCCGACATGTCATCTTGAATTGCCTTCCTCGTTTCTCCGAGAAAATTTTCAACAACGGCAGAAAATTTTCTGCCCCAGTATTGGTGTTTTTCCTTGTGGCATGACTCTCTGCTATCAATAGCAATTTCTTTCCCTGTTTCAAATCAAAGAAAATTTTGTTAGTTCAAAACATTGTGAGCGGTTGTGCCGCTCCTGTGGTGGTTTTTTCCTTTTCTCCTTTCCCTCGCTCGGGGTTCCCAAAACTTGTTGGGGAATGATTTCATTTGCTGGAGATGATATTCCTGCTGGGGATGGGTTTTTCCTTTTATCCCTTCCCTGTTCTGTGTTTCTCAACTTGTTGGGGGTTATTTTGTTGAAGATGGGATTTCCTTGCTTCCTTTACCACTCTGTGTTGTCCGACCACCTCGGAACTTGCTGAAGATAGCATTGCCGGTAGATTTTCATTTCCTCAAAATTGGTGTTTCACTCTTCTTGAAGGTCGTTGAGGATGACACTAGTTCGAAGACCATTTCCCTTAAGACTTTCCTTCTTCCCCAAGTGGGTATTGACTTCCAGAAAATTTTCAAACTGAAAAGAAAATTTTCTGCCCCAGTTTAATAATCTTCTTTTCACCATACTTCTCTGCCGTCAATGGCATTTCCTTGCCTTGCATAATAATTGGAAAGTTGGTGGCAAGTTTTGAAATCATTTCTCACTATGTTTTGACTAGACCGACTTTGATGGAGAATTTTGACAAAAGGAGAAAGATAAAAAGAAACAACAAATAGAAGACAAGGGAGGACTGACTCTCTAACTAGAAACAACTATAAAACTTATCAAATGCGGATACCAACTCTACTGGTCATGACATGCACATATGGCCTATCCTCCGTCGTTAATTGCCTTTCACGATTTCTGTCTCGTGATTTCCATCTGATTATCCCCTTTATTTGACTTGTAGTGCCCGAAGGGTTTTCACTTTCAAGCCTCTCTCATTTTGATTTTCTCTCAGCTTTCGTCGCCTTATGGTGCCCGTGAAGGTTTTCACCGGTAAGACTCTCTCATTTGTATCACTTTTAGCTGGGGATTGGGGTGTCACTGCTAAGACTCTCTCGTATTCCTTTCTGTTGGGAATCAGAGTCTTTTCTGCTGGGAATCAGAGTGTTATATTCTGATAGGACTCTCTCACTCGCCTGACGTGGCATCTTTTGAAGACTGATCAGAAGGTCTTTCTGGACCTAATGTGGGATTTGGATAGGGCTAGAAAGAAAGGGTATTGAAGGCTCAAAACAAAATCAATTTTGGGTTCAAAATTTACAACCTTCGGACCTAAATTTATTTATAATCAACACAATTTTTCTTTGCCCCGGTTTTTTTACTTGGGGATTTTTTATTTCTTTATTTACACTATGACCGAGCTGTGAAGCGCCTACGTATCCTCTTTAAGGAATCAGGTCAAACGTAGTTCCCAATTCCTTCTTTTCATTTTTTTCATTTTCTTTTTCTTTTCGTTTTCTTTATCTCCTTTTGTTGTTTTTTTTTCTTCCCTTTTTTCTCTGGTCTTTCAAACCTGTGTTTCTAGTCTTTGCAACTAACTCCGAAGGAGGGGTATGAAAGATTTTAAAATAAGGCTCAAAGAGTTGACGATGGATAAAGTGTTTGGATAGCAGAACAAAATGCCTTCGTCATTCCAATCTTCAAAACATGCCAAGTTCAAACAACATATTCACGACATCTTCTGGTTGTGCCAGGAGTGATAACCATATCATCCATTCGCCTTTTTCATCCGTCATTTTAAAGTATTGATGGACGACACTTCCATTTCAGTATCAGGAGCGAACCCCATGTCAGCATGGCCATTTTGCCCTTAAGGCTTTCTTTGTATTTTACCCGCCCCAAATTTCACGCGACTCGGGTTCCAAATAATCTCAAATCATTATTTCTTTTAAAATGCCATGATTATCTTCCAATTCCTTCATGATTAACTTTTAAGATTAGGCCACAATTATGCGTGCATGTCATGTCACTAGTGTTGACGGAAAAATGACTATAAAGAAGAAAGACTTAAATCAAGAGAAAAATGACTCGAACTAATGGCACACAAGAGAGTTGTATTAGACGAACTAGAAATGAATTAATACAACAAAACAAACACAATAAACTGGGGTACACCCTTGGAACAAACCTACACAATACTAAATGAGGTATTACGACCAATAGAAAACTAGACAAAATAGAACGATAAAAGGGTTTGAGTTACATGACAATATCCTCATTACAACCCTGAAATAATCTGGACGACAGAAATGACAACAAAATAAGCCACCAAAAACTCCATTCTGGTTGACCAAGAAATGGAGAGTCTTCCCGATTACCAAGCACGATATTTTGGCCACTGAGCTTCGCATCAATATTACCAAGGCCACTTATTTGCTTCGGCATTTTCAGCTTTAGTCAATACATCCCCCCAAAGCGTCCATCATGGCGTGCAAGTAAAGGACTCTATGCGATATTCTTGGTGTCACTATCTTGGATCATAATCAGGTTTTCCTGGATCTTCTGTTTCCGGTTCACCACAAACCAACCACCTCAATTCTCAACAATTCAAAATAAAATATGGTAGAAATGGAATCAGTCAGTCCTTATCAATCTTTTTTGCTTACTTCTTTTTTCTTTTTCTTTTTTTCTTTTTTTTCATTTTTTTTTCATTTTTTTCATTTTTTTTTTCATTTCATTTTTTTTTCATATATATACACATACAGTTGTGGTCGAATCTTATGGAGATTGCCTACGTATCATGACCCCGCATGAATCAGACCGAGCGTAGTTCTTGCAAATTAATGCAAGAAGTAAAGAGATATTTATTTGATTTTGATTTTTTTTTGTGTTTTCTTTTTTGAAGAAAAATTGTAAAAGCTCACTCCAACTACAAAATCTCATAAAAAAAAACCTTCACACCTTGTGCCAGAGATTTCTACAAGAATCACAATAGTTTTAACGTCAACTATGACTATTGGCCATGTAGTGGCTTATTTGGCAAAGTGGCTCTTTTTGCAAAATTTTATTTAAGAAGATGTAAATTCAAAAAAAAATTTATCCCGGGGCCTATGGGGCATCGTTCAGCACCGACACAGGCCAACACAAGACTGAGGAAGTTAAAAATAAAAAAAAATATGGCTATTTCAGCAAAATTCCGGCCATGTAATGGCTTATTTGATAAAGTGGATATCTTTTGAAAAGTTGAGCGATGACTCAAACTTAATTTTGCGGGTACGACCTTTCGACATTTCCGCGAGGGAATATTTCAAGGCTGTGTCCAAAATTGTTTAAAATGACTCTAAGTGGCTATTCTTGCAAAAAGCCTTCCGGCGTCCTTTTGGGGAACATTCGGCTTATTTTAAACAAGAATAGCATCACCCGATTTATTTATAACAAAAATAAAAAAATTCACATTTTTTGGTTAATTTTTGCAAAAAGGGTGTGAACCCGGACTTGATTTTGCGGCTATGGCCTTGCAACATTTCCACAAGGAATATTTCAAGGTTGTGCCCGCAAATTATTAAAAATGATTCAAAGTGGCTATTTTTGCAAAAAACAGCCTTCCGGTGTCCTTTCGGAACATTCGGCTATTTTCAAAAACAGCGTCACTTCGATTTATTGACACAATTAAACACACACATTTTTTTTTTGATTTTTTAAAGGGGTGGTTGGACCCGATGAGGGTTGCCTACGTATCCCACCTAACGGCGAGAATCAAATCTGCGTAGTTCGGTCAGATTATTTTATGACCAATTATTTCAACAAAATTGCTCTTCCTATTTTTCAAATTTTCAAATTTTCGACAGCATTTCGTCAATATTTTGATATTTTTCTATTCCAAAATTCTATTTCTTTTTTTGTTTTTCAGGAATTTAACCAATCATCATAATAATACATGATAAATAAATGCAACATATAATATGCTCGGTCTTTGATTACTAGGTCACCTGTCCTAGACGGACCCAACCCCTGTGTTGAGTCCCCTAAGTCAAATGCAACGTGATGCAAATAAGCGTTTCCTACTAGGGATCCGGCATGAAGTCATGTTATTCTAAGCTCGGAACCTCGGTATGTGATCTAGACTGTGTACCCAAGTGGACAACTCGGGCTGAGGAAGGAGCTCCTTTCCGGGAACCAAAAGGCCAGCCGGCTTAGAAACTTTCCGAGCCTCTTTCTTATTTTGGGGTATGACACTAACAGAATAGGGAGTCTCAACCGGTGAGCACATCCCCGGGGGTGAGAAAAGAAGGGTTTCGGCACAGTTTATATGTACAGTTCAGATAATATCAAAGCGGTAAACATATAGCAGTTTGTATATACAGTGCAACTAGTATCAAAGCGGTAGACATATAGCAGTTTGTATATACAGTGCAACTAGTATCAAAGCGGTAGACATATAGCACATTGATTAAACATATAATAAAATCAGATATAGACGAAAACAACAATTTAACTGAGCTCGAATTCTTAAACCCTGAACCGAAGTTCTGGGTTATCATCCCCAGCAGAGTCGCCAGAGCTGTCACACCTCCTTTTTACGCCAACCGCGGGAGCGCGAGGGAGTTTTTCCAGTTAAAGGACAATCGAGACAGGATTAATTTATTTAATTCAGAGTCGCCACTTGGGAAAATAATGGTGTCCCAAGTCACCGGTTTAATCCCGAACCGAGGAAATTTATGACTCTATAATATAGCCTGCGAAAATAGAAACCTGGATAAGGAATTCTGTTAACCCGGGAGAAGGTGTTAGGCACTCCCGGATTCCGTGGTTTTAGCACGGTCGCTCAACTGCAATTTTTGTTTCTACCTGATTTCTTTATATATTTTTATTTATGTGCTCTTATATTCCGCTTTAATTCTTAGAAGAATTGCGACGTCACGAAAACACATTTCGAGCCGCATCGCAACCAGTACGCCTGCGACTTTAATGTATTTCAGTTTCGCCGAGAGTAAAATTTGGGTCACATAAATGCACACCCGTATTTAGGAAAGTAATTTTTATTTCAAATCGTGCCCTAAGAGTCTATCGTCTGTTTAACTCTGGGAAAAGACCGTGAAATTCACTAAACAGTCCTTCCGAGCCTAAATTCTCATGACAATTATTGAGGGCCCTACGATTGTGTTTCTAGCGCGGCGAGGCTCATCTCACCCTTTTTACAGCCAATCCTAATATAACTATATTTTCTTTGCTTATTTTTTTATCTATTAGTTTTAGATCGGAATGGAATTTATTCCTCATCATGGACAGTCCGAATGAAGGAATTGGGCTACCTATTCCATTTAGAATAACACTCAAGGCCCACTTTACAATCTGTCAGTTAAGCCACCTCGATACCAAAGCTTTAGTTATAAATTCGCGGTAGGAAGATAGCATTAGCATAGCCGAAATCATGAGCTTTCATTTCTTACATTTCAACTATTTGCTCTTACTAGTTTTCTTATGCGGATTTCGATATTAATGAGACGAGAAGACTGCTAAAAGATTATGTCAATGTATATCATACTAACTATTTTAATTCTGGCAAAAATCATTACGAGTCACAATACACATGATTCCTGAATTCAATCCTAAGCTCCTGATGAATACGGCTTACTAACTCATGGATTCACAATGAAATTCATACTCCAAGTTATCCTGTTTCAGTCCAATAATCTAATTTGCACCTATTCTTTGAATCTGCTTTTCATTACTACAGAATTGCAGTGAATCCTTTAGCTATCAATACAAATTCCAGAAAAACATGAGAACTAAGCATATACAAATGTCTTAAGTCATAACAATCTAATCCAAAACTAGAACTAGCTACCATAAAAACAGAACAGCAAGTAAAAAATGAAGTTCATGATGTTGCACTGGAAATTTCCATTCATTTACTCCATTTATGCTGACTTGAGATTACAAGGATGTACCTGGAATCAAAGTGCAGAGAAAGATCAATAGCAACTCAGGCTAACCAGTGGCAATAGTACACAACCAACAGCGATGAGACACAACCAACAGCAGTAGCAAAACCACCACAACAGTAGCAAAAACAACCACAGCAGACTCAGCAACTACCCAGCAGTGAAGGATGAATAACAGAAAACAAATAAGCCAAGGACAGGAGCAGAAAACCAGTGCAAATCCAAGTAAACCAACTTTAACTTCCAAACTACCTAACAATTACTTGAAGAACCTCAAAAGACCAATGTCGTATCAAGATGTAACTTAAAGGATTCAAAGACTGATTGAACAGTGAGCCAACAGGAAGCAGAATGTTTCCTTCCTCTTTTCTCTCAAAAATGTATGCCTATTCTCTATTCTTCTCTAAGGTTTCTGTCCTCTTACTCTTTAATGAACTATCCCTGTCTATATCCCTGTCTTTAGAAGACCCTCAAAATGTATCTCTCTATATCTTTTTGTATCTATGTATGTGAATGTCTGGCCCTACTGTGTGTTTGAAAACTCTGTGTATATCCCCCCTGGAATATTTCTGTCTATCTCCTGTTTTATATACAAAAAAAAAAAACCCAACAGCCTGCCCCCTTAATCCCTTTTTTCAGCATGTGTTAACCCTTAGCCTATTAGAAAAGTATATTCTCCATCCTTATTCCCCTGACAGCCCACTCTATTCTCTCCTTTAAACTGTTTCAACACTCACCCCTGTTATTCTCTGATCCAGCCACTATGTTTTGCTTAAGTATGGGCTTTAATTAATTAAGATGAAAGTACAAACCTGGTGGAGTGTCCTGCTGTGATAGCAGGCTCCACTAGGCTGTCTTATGGGCAAGAGATTAGACAAACAGGCTTAATCCAACCCTAATACCACATTCCAGAATCCAACAGACAACGACCCTAATGGTGACTTGCATACGGGCAAACAGGGTGGTGAACAATCCATTTCAGCAGTGCTAATATTATCTAGTATAGTAAAATCTACGAAATTAGACGACGACATTCAATCAATTACAACACATAACAATGATAACAAATTTAGCCGATAAAACAGTGAATTAAAAATCTCGGCAACAATTGAAACTAAGTATTCGACGACATTTGTCAAATCGATCACAGCATACAACAGGTATAATTGGTAATAAATCAATCGCCGAATCAGTGATTCGAAAATTTCAGGTAAACAAATAAAAATGTAGAATTAAACACTTGACAATATTGATCGAGACGACTACGCATTCTATAACTAACATTTTCCAACAACAAACAGAATGAGAATGACCAAATAAGGGTCTTAAGGGGTAGAAGGACAGACATTTTACAAAAGAAACAAAAAGATAAAATTTAAACACAAAAAGAACAACTGAACGACTAAACCAAACAAAGAACACAACAATAACTAAAAACAGAAAGAAAAAAAATGAAATACCTTAAGAAGAGAATCCGAAATCGAATAGACTTGGGAACAATTTGGACTCACTTCTCATTTTGATTCCCAAAGTATCCCCCATCTCAGGCTAAGACGGACTTTAATCATATGTTTTCGACTGAAAACACACGATTACAGTCTATCTCGGCCTCAAAGCATCGAAATCTCGATATTTGACATTTTTGGGGATTTAGGGTTCAACCTACGATCTACAATTCGGACAGCTTCGGGGTGATTCGAGGGACAAAGGTTATGGTTTTGGGAAGAGAAGATGGAAAGGATTCCATTGGTGTAAGTTTGGTGGTGGATTGTGGCGTCGCCGCCGGGTTTTTGGTTGGAAGAAAGGGTGGCGGCTAGGGTTTATTTTAGGGGAATATCGTCTCTAAAGGAGACGATTGTGAAGAGGCTTTGGGAGAATGAAATGGGTCAATCGGGTTTGGGGGGGTATTGAGTGTACTAAAATGATACAATTAATCTCGGCCGTTGGATGATGAGAATCCAACGGCCACGATCGATTTTTGTCAAAACGGGGCCGTTTGGTTTAGTATTAGGGTGGACTGGGTTAGGGAATTGGTTGGACCGGGTAATGGCAGTGTATTGGGCCTAATTTTGGGTCCAATTAGGTGGCCTAATTCCGAATTGTTCCATATTTCCATCTTTTATTACTTTTCTCTTGTTTTCTTAAAATAAAACTAAAAATCCGAAATTAGTTTATAGAACTAAATTAATTCATAAAAGTACTAGTTAACTTCTAATAATAACTATCACATATAATTAAATAACAATAAAAAATGAAATTGCCCAATTTGGACATTAAATACTAAAAAAAAACAAAACAAAAAAAAATGCAAATACGACATATTTTTGTATTTTCTTAATTTAAACAATCAAAACATGCATACACAAAGAATACAAATAATATGAAAATTAACACAAAAATCCACAGATATTACAACGATACAAAAAATAATTTTATTTTAAATTTTTGGGAGTAAATCTCACGTAGGGCAAAAATCACGTGCTCACAGTGAGTACTTTAGTTGTGACGCTTATGTCAATTTTTGACTCTTGTAGAAGTACCTTAAATTGTATTATCTTAACTTTGCTTAACTACTTTGACTAGAGTGTCTATGAAACCAATCCTGAGTGAGTTATGTGCCATGTGTGTGTGTAAGGATTTGTTATATTTTGTGCATTGCATTTGATGCCTAGAACTTGCCTTGTGGGTTTGCAAAGAGAAATAGTAATTTTATTCAGTCTTGGAAGTGATATAGGCGTTTCTTTGTTGAGGCAAATATGTATATTTTACCCACCTAGTTGTTATGTATCGTAGCTAACCCCTTTGAGCCTGCAATATACTTCTTTGGCAACCACATTACAAGTTTTATCTATTTGTTTGAATTAATCATCTATTTAAACCTTTTAACCTCACATGAGCACTTGAATTATTATGAACTATGTAAAAGTTAAAGTGTGGGGTGGTTGGTTTGTCTTTTGAGTGGAACTAATGAAATAAGGAGAAAGGTGCACTGTTTTGAAAAAGTAAGAGCCACTTGAATTGGAAAAAAATAGTTGGATTGTTGTGGAAAAATATTTCATTGATAAGTGGTGGCTCTTGATGTAAGTGTGCTTAAAGAATAATGGGTTATTATACATTGATGTGAAGGTGGAATTTAGGTTTGACATAAGTTCGGGGTTTGAATGTTAAAGTATATGTATTAAAGTGCTTAGAGAGGTGTAGTCACTCTTATATCTAAATGTATTCTTCTTGTCCCGCGGCCTGCATTATAACCAAATAAAGTCTTAATTGATCCTAGATTGAATGAGCTCGATTAGTAGAGTAGTACACTACGGTCCAGCCTATGATGCATCTTTTGCGGCATATGAATGTTATTTCTGAGAATGAGTGAATTCGTTCTATCTTGAGTTCCTAAGTGTTCTTAAATTCTATTGTGTGGAACTACTCTTTTTTTTTTGCGTGAGGGCACTTGATTCATGAAGAAAAAAAATAATGTGAGTTACCTCTATATTAGAGTAAGTAGGTGAGTTTGAATAATGCGTGGTACTTGTGAGTCAAATCTTGAGGTCAAGATGTTACGCTTTTGTGCTTAGTCTATTTTGTATACTCTTGGTATGATGAGTTAGGAGAATTGTTTAAAAAGATCGTGTCAATAAAAAAAAGTGTAGTTTGATTGCTCGAGGATGAGAAATATTAAGTGTGGGATGTTTATGATGGGCTATAATTACGTATTTTAGTCGCTTATTACACTCTAATTTACTGTACTTTAATTGATCGCTAGTGTTTTGTGCTAACTATGTGTTTTATGCCTTGTAGGAGTGATTATGATCTATATAGATATTATGGAATGAATTCAAGTGATTTGGATCTTTGAAGTCAGAGTAAAAGTCCAAGGAATTAAGCCGGGATCGTGTCAGGGGTCAACTTTGATAGTCAAGAACAAACGAAGACTCGAGTAACCATATTGCATACTGTCTAGTAAAATGGATATAACTGTTTTCTCAGAGCTCCATTTGGGAGATACATTATATTCTTGGAAATCTAACTCAAAGAGCTACAACTTTCATGTTTTACGTTTTTCTAAATTCCATAAGGAACAGGGTGAAAAATGTGTTAGCAACCGCAACCGCGAACCTGAGGCGGGCTGAGGCATTATACCTGCCATATACCGCGGTCTACTGCGGTATACTGCGGCTGCGGCAGTCCAGACGTAAAATATTATCCTTTTTCGCGTAGGAGAGGGTATAAATGTTTGGGCCTGCCTTACTTGGTATATATACATGGAAAAAGGTACTTTAGAGGGGATATACTTTTGACATAATTTAGACCTAAGGAGGCTAAGAAGACTGGAGATTTGACCTAAGGAGGCAGAGACACCATATGAGCAAGACAGGGAATTCTTCTACGAGTTTTTTCTTCCTTTTCCTATTTTTATTGTTGGTTATGACTTTTAGTATTGTAGTTTTTACATGTTATTATGAATAGCTAATTTGTTATCTAAGGTTTTGATGGAACCTTTTGTAGGATAAATTCTTGTTATGTTTTTGTATAATTAAGCCATCGTATTTTCTCTGTTTGTTCAACTAGGTGTTTATTGTAGTTAATTGAAAGGATCCCCATTAGTTAAGCCTATTTAGTGTGCATAACTTGGGAGAGAGTGCATATTTAGATAATTGTTGAACAACACCACTCCCAAAGTATATGAGAGATCAATAACTGAGGGTTTAAAGGCGGAATTCGGGATAACGAAGCCTTGAGGTTCAATCTAAAGTGAGTTGTAACAAATCAAGTCAGCTAGCGTAACTCGGGAGAGAGCGTCTAGTAAATTTTTGTGATTACTCGGGAGAGATTTACGGTAAAAAGAGCGCTCATGATCGGTAGAGAATACTTAGGTGAATTTATAGAAAACGTAAGGGGGGAGGATTCTGACAATTGGAGAAGTCATAACTCTAGACCTCGTTAATCTTGACTCCATTCCTTATCCTTATTAATTGATAATTTTACGGCTTTCTAGATTTGTTAGTTAATTAGATGAAAATAAATATTATAATCTTTATAATTAGAAAATTGTTTGGATTTGTGTTTCTTAGCGATATTGAACAACTATAGTTAAGCCTTAGTTCTCTGAGGGATTCGACTCCGGACTTATAAACTGGATTATATTTACAACGATCGCTTAGTCCTTTTTATAAGGCATAGTTGGACATGATCAAATTTTGACACCATACCCTTAATATTTACACAACACCCATGTACAACACATGGGTATTTTCGTTCGGGTAAATAAAAATTTATTAAACACTAGCTAAAGAGTAAATATATTTTAAACAATGGCTAAAGAGTAAAGACATCTCTAATTAGTGACTAATTGTGCACTTCCCCCCCCCCCCCCCCCTTCAGATGCTTTTCTTGTGGAAATGATGTTAGGTAGCAGCTTTTAAGCATATTGTTTAAAATATATTCACAAGTTACAATATATTTAAAGATAGCCAACTTTGCTAAAATTTCAGGACATGACGTCCTAGAGTTTAAACCTCAAAATTCAAATTTCAGGACAAAGTGTCCTAAAGTTCAAACATTATATCCTGAAATCCGAATCTTATGTCCTGAATTTTTAGTTAGTAGTTCAAAAATTTTGAACATTGTTTCCTAACTTATGTCCTAAATTTTAAATAAGTGATTTAGAAACTCGGGACAGTTAGTCCTGATTTTAAATTAGCACCTCAAAAATTCAGGACAATAAGTCTTGAACAAGATACATAAAGGGTGTTTGGCTAAGCTTATAAGCTGATTAAACTAGCTTATAAATATTTTTCAGCTTATCTACACGTTTGGTAAAGTTAAAAGTGCTTATAAGTAAAAAATAAGTCAAAAGTCATAAGCTAGTCACCCACAGCCTATGAACTTTTGACTTATTAGCACTTTAAGTTTGACTAATATTTTTACTATTTTATCCTTAAAATATTTCTGTTTAAAACAAAGCTCCTACATCAATACTCCATGCCTCATGTATTCAACATACCCTCTACTCAAGTCTGCAATGTTCATTGACTATTTAAGATAAGCAAATTCTCTATTCCTTTGCATATTTATATCTATGTAATTGTGTATTAATCATTGAATTGTATGTAATAAATAAGGACATATCAAATTTTTAGTGTATTGCTTTCTAAGTGTTGTGGTGATGAAGATAATGTTTGTTTCTCTTCAAACAATTTGTCCTATTTAGTTTAATTTTTTACTAAGAAACTTTTATCAAATTATTAATTATTATAACTTATGATTATATGTTTATCATAAAATAAATAATATCTATCACGAAAATTATCTTATCTAAGAAAAGTTGTATTTAAAATAACACGACAATAGAAATTTTGTATTTGAATCAATCTGTAAATTTTAAAGAAATTACGCCTTTATTTAAGGTTATTTAAGTCGTTATAACAGAAAAATAGTTTATTAGTACTTTTATCAAATATTGAAGCAATTTATTATAAATTTCAGCATTTGTATCTAAATACGTAACTATTTATTTATTAAATAAATTTCACTACTTAAAAGTAGTGATACTAGTAATCAAGTTTGATCTAATTGATTAATCTTTAAACACATTATACTATACTATGAAAATATTTTAAAGCTATTTGCCCTTGGCCCTCTTTTCTTATTCTCCAAGCCTACTAGTCTCTTTACAAGATCCCCGAGTTTTTCAAATCATCAGCCTCCTAAATCACTACTGAAAAAGATTAATCGGAGCTTTTTTTTTTTCAAATTTTGGTGACGACCTCTAATACTCTGTTGCCCTTTTTTTTCTTGTCCCAGCAATCAAGACTGCTTTTTCAGTCTCTCATGTTTTGTGTTTATTTTTTAGGTTATCTTTGGCAGCAATGGCGTCTAAGGCAGCAACGGATGTTCCTATGAAGGGTGGATTTAGCTTTGATTTGTGCAGAAGGAATGAGATGCTCGTGAATAAAGGACTTCGGGGTCCATCTTTCCTCAAGACTGGTACTACCATCGTCGGCTTAATTTTCCAGGTACCTTTAGTTGCTATTCTGTTTAGACTGGAAATGTTTCTAATTTATATCAGTATTTTCCCTTTTTATTTTGGGTCTTGACTGGCCTACTTAGCTTAGTGTTTCTTAATATTGATTAAGCAAAGTATGGTTCACGAATGACAATATGGATTCCGTTTAACTAAGTCCTTAGACTAAATTGTTGCTAATAAAAAGGAGAATTGTTGGTTGAACTAAAAGTCTAAAACGAGAGGTACCCGGAAATGTTTAATGCTAAGAAGGCGATCAATAAACATGTTTTCGGATTATCTAAGAGTAAGGATTGTAGAGATACAACTTTGCTTGATGCTTCTACTGTCAATGTAATTCATTCTGTTATGTTCTATGCACTATACTGTTAACCTTCAGGATATTTATAGTAGCAAGACTTTTTCGATATGCTATTCTCTATGCAAATTGACCAACTCCTATATTGCTATGAGTTTTCTCATTTCAGTTAAAAAGTATGCATCAAGGTTGTGATTAAACAGGCAAAAGACGTAAGAATGCATTAAGGTTAACATAATTGACTGGCTATGTAAGGAGAGCAAATATACGTCTATTTTACTGCAAATCAAGCCCCTATTACCTAGATTTCCTTTTCTCATGTTCAAGTAAGGTTCATAAACAAGGTCCAATTGTTGAAGGACATGAAACAATCAAACACACAATTAAATCAGTAACTCAACTACATAGATGATTCATGCAATAAATATACAAATCGCAATATGTCAATAGACATATCAAGTTCCACCACAACTCTAGACCAAGAGATCATAGCTGCACATAATTTGGCGAACAATAATAAATAAATAAAAAATATTCTGAACTCGAGAACATTGGAGAAAATATGAAACTCTATGGTAATCTTCTCATTGTCGCTCGCCTTGCTCTTGCTATCCTTGTTTTTCTCCCAAAACGGTTGAATCGCCCTCCTAAAAAGGCCTAATTATTTATACCATGTTAAAATATTTTAAATGTGGAAGTGCCCCTAAAAGAGTGCTTCCGAACAGTAGGTCATGCAATTGAACATAAATTCCTAGTCCTTCACCCTGTAACGGTTTGTGCTGTGTGTTGAGCTATGTGATATCTCATTTAGAATTTTAAGCTATTAGAAAGAATAATATTTTATTTATTTAATTATGTCTTCAACATGCCCCTCATGTGCAAGCTTGGTTCTTTATTATGGGCCAAACATGTAGAAGGTCTTTTTGAAAGTGGGTGGCGGTGAAAACTCAAACCAAGACCGCTGCCTACTCTGATATTATGTCAACTGTGTGACTATCTCATCTAAAAACTTAAGTTAAAGAGAATATACTTGTATTTATTTAACCATGTCATCAACATTGTGCACGCCTATTTTTTTTCACAGGCATGATTCCCTTTACGTGGCTTCTTTTCCTCTTTCCTTGTCTATTTTGATCTAGCTCTTAGTTCCTTTTCCGTCAATGCGAGCCCTTGAACCTCAATGCGTGTGTTTTTGATACTTAACAAGCTGACAATCATTTCTCCAACCAATTGCACCTAGTTCCAAAATAAATGTAAATTAGGCACGTTCACACAAAAACATAATTCAAGACATTCAAATGAGAAGAAACTACACGAAACACATAGAATTATCGAGACATTAGTGAGATTTGTAGTAAGTCTTAATCCATAATTAATCATTAGTTGCAAGAATGGAATGTACACCATGGGAGATCAGAGTTCAAATCCTAGTAGATGTAAAACAAGATTAGTTTTTTTTCTTCATATGTCTAAATTTTTGATGCATAGAGCTATCGAACACCCATATTGGTGGAATAATGCTAATGGTAGAATAGTCTAGGTGCGAGCAAGCTCGCTGCAGGAATTAAAATTAAAAGCAGTGCTTTTACTTTGTTATAAGACACATGCATTAGCATTTGCGTACTGTATTTTCATCAAGATATTTGAGCTTTCTCCTTTTTCTAAATAAATTAAGAAGAACAAAATAAAGACATTTGGTTTGGGTTTTTTGCATAGAAGTTCAAAATGGACAGCATTTCAGGATCCATCATTTACTTGGGGAAGGATCATTTTAGGCCAAAGGCATTTGAGTGTTGTGGTGAAAGACTGCTTAACTAGTTGTTTGCTTTCATTTGTTTGGACACGATTTCTATTGTTTTGCAAACTACATGAGAGAGGCATCATTGGTACATATTAGCTTGTCTCTATTAAAATATACACGCATAGGTTGTATCTAATATACATGCATAGGACTTTTTTGCGAGGAAATTGTGTGGGCAAAACAACTTTACCTTGCCATCAAAAACTTTTCTCTTTTTATCAAAAATCCTCTGCCATATTTGGAGTAAAAATGGAAAGAAAGATGAGTTTTGTATACCATTCATAATTAAGGATTCATAATGTTGCCTACCGCTGAAGATATTTTCTTCCATTTGATTCCAACTGCGTTGTTTAGAGAGACACAAAGAAAAGGAATGATGAAGAAAATGTTGCTTAGTACACCAAGAAAATATTGTTTGCATTTGTGGCTGATACGCTCAAATTACACTTTGATAATTAGTGTAAGGCGGTCGGTGTCAAATATAGTAACCCAACTAGGTTGGGGTCGAATCCCACAGGGAATAGGTGTGAAACGATTACTGGAATTAGTGTGTTACCCGACTAGAATCTTAAATCTATTCCGTTAGTAGTAACATAAAAATGGTGTAAGAGTAGTAGTATGAGTGAAAATTGTTTTAGAGTAATAACTAATGTGAATGCTTGATGTAGTAATTAATAAAGTTGATTAAACCAAGGTTGTGTTCCCATAAATGTAGTGTAATGCTATCGGTGTTAATATGATATATTTCTAATGGTTGGTTATTGATATGCAATTGATTCCTATCAGTGTTCACGAAAGCGGTCACTTTCTCGCTTTAAGCGAGAAGCGAAGCGAGGCGACATATCAGGCGCTCCAAGGTTTAGAAGCGACGCAGGTAAGATAAAGCGTACACATCAACCCTAAAAGCGTGAAGCGGAAGAAGCGTGCGAAGCGTGCGCTTCTTGAAATTAACAGCCCTATTTCACTTAAAAAACCCAAAAGGGTCAGCACTAAGCCACTAATGCAGTAACATTACAGCATCCGTCTTTCTTCTTCTTCTTCAACCAGTCTTTCTTCTTCAATTCTTCTTCTTCAACATTATAACAAAGAAGCTAGGGTTTTTCTTCTTTTCTTCAGCATTACAACAAAAAGAGGACAACTTTCAAGTTTCAAGACTAAAAAGGTATGTTGTTATTTTCATTCAATCTTCTTCTTCTTCTGATCTTCTTCTTCTCCTTTTTTTCTTTTTCTTTTTTTTATCTAAACGTCCAACAACAACAACAACAACAACAACAACCCAGTATAATCCCACTTAGTGGGGTCTGGGGAGGGTAGTGTGTACGCAGACCTTACCCCTACCCTAGGGTAGAGAGGCTGTTTCCAAATAGACCCCCGGCATCCTTCCCTCCAAGAACTTCCCACATTGCTCTTGGGGAGACTCGAACTCACAACCTCTCGGTTGGAAGTGGGGGTTGCTTACCATCAGAGCAACCCATCCAAATAGCGCCGAAATGCTAGCGAATTTTTTCCAGAAATTTTCTGCCCTGTTTCTACCCAAAATCTGCCCATAATCTGGCCAAATTTCTTCTCAAATTTCTGCCAAAGCATATTTGTTCTTATTTTGTATTGCCTTTCTTATGTGTTATATTTTAATGGCACCAAAAGAAGATAGGAAAGACCCGGCCTGGGCTTACTCGGTAAGAGCTAGAGAGACCAACAAGATGGCCATTAGATGTCTTTTTTGTAATAAGATTACAAATGGAGGAATCTATCGTCAAAAAGCGCATCTAATCGGTGGTGATCCAAATGTCGCATCTTGTCCTAATGTTCCGGGGCATGTGAAGGAAGAATTGAAAGCATACCTTCAAAAATAGAAAGAGTTAAAGAGTCAAATGATGCATGAACATTTACTTACAATTACATTTGTTGTCTAGGACATATTTAGTTTAATTTTTTTTTAAATTCCGCTTCACTTAAAAAAAGCGGGCGCTTCGCTTCTCGCTTCTCGCTTTTCGTGAAATAGGAGTTGTCGCTTTTTCTCGCTTCACGCTATTTTGAACACTGATTCCTATGCAACTACCCCATATTTCCCAATACTTGAAAGTATTTCCTCTCTTGCTTTTTCCCAAAAGTCTAAGAGTCACAATGTATAACAATCAATAGATGCCAAATATCCACTTATCCCTAAGCGATTCTATTAAACGAGGTGTAAGGCCTCGAGTTTTTGTTCTTTACTTCTTCCAAAATCTAATCCACTTTCCCAAGCAAAGTAAGACTTAAATGGCTTTTGTTAATGTTTGCAACCACCAACAATAAATGAAGAATGAGAAGTAAAGAAATATCAACCAACCATTATGCATATATTCAATGTTAAACACCCATTTACATAACACCCATTTAGGGTTCACAACCTTAGTATGTAAGTTTAGCCGCACATGCTAAAACACAAAATACAAGGTGTAATAAATGTCATGAATGCTTACAAAGTAAGAGAATCTTCAACCAAAAGCTTCCAAAAAGATGAAGTACTAAAGTCTTGGCGTCTAGTATAAAGTTTGCACAAGATATTTTTACACAAGATTCTAAAAAACTATTTATAGAGGGACCAAATTCGGACAAAAATCGGACAAGTTTACCCTTCCAGGTCAACTTTGCGACCGCAGATCTGTCGCATAACATGTCTGCGGTCCGCATCTTGAGAGGCGGCGTCGCATATTAAAAACCCTAGCTGTTCGTTCGTCCACCGCATTACCATTCTGCGGTCCGCATAGTGATTGTGTGACCGCAGATGGTACCGCATAGTTGGCTCCTGGGTTTTCTTCGTGTTCATTTTGCGGCAGAAGTGCGGATCGCATGTTCACTATGCGATCGCAGAATGCGTCGCATTCTTGACGTGGTTTTTAGCTTCAGCCTCTATTCAGCTATGCGATTTGGTGTGCAACTCTGCGGTCCGCATGTGCAATCTGCGACCGCGTGTTGGTCCGCAGACTTGCCTTTGTGCACAACTTTGCCCTTTTCTTATCTTTTTGCTTCCATTTTTGTGTCCTTGGTCTTTTCTTCCTCTTGATCTGTAAAACCACAAAATCACATAAGTATGGACTACATTTTGCAATAAAACAAGCCAATATAAGAGCAAGTAGTATGTAAATGTGCCGAATTTCTCCGGCACATCAACACCCCCAACTTAAATTCTTGCTTGTCCTCAAGCAAGCAGAACATACCTATGCCAAACTTATTCACACACTCAACACAATAATGACACAAGATAGTGTTAATTTCCAGTTCTTCAAAGATGTACTAAAACAATCGCTCCACTCCTCCTTGACTAGAAGTATGCACATAGAGACAGACCAATCATGCAAGCTTTGAACCTCATATTGTGACTAAGTGTTACCCTCAGCTGAATGCATTTTTGTTAGACTCTAAAAGGCTCAACTTAGTTAAATTCCGCAGTTCATGCACTCTCACCAGAAATGATGTCCCATACTCACAATATTTACAACATTTACAAGGACAGTTCGAAAAGAACACTCACTCTCAGAAGGAACTTCAAGTGCCACAACATGTCATACCATAGGCTTGCTTTATTTTAATTCGCCACTTCTTCAAGAATGATCGGTTGGAGGTCCCACAAGGACTTTTTAGGCTTGTAATGAAGGATTAGGGAAGGTCGGATAAGCATTTGGGTACAAGTGACTTCATCCTCCTTGAACATTACTCGCAAGTGCCAATCTTTTGCACTTTAAGTCTCTTCAACCCTCATGACTTCATTAGTGACTAGTTCCCAACATGGACCCCCTTCACATACCTCTTTTTTTTTTTCACAGCTCCAACCATTTATATACATACCAGTGTTTTGGACAGCGCGCGGCGACAAATAGCGACGAGGGCCCGCTTCACTGAGGCGAGAGGCGCAGCGAAGCGCTCGCCTTTTTTATGTGAGGCGACAATTTATACAAAAATCATAAAATATTATATACATATAACTAAAAGTTCAATAACAATAATATATTAATAAATATGTTATTCAAAAATTAAAGACTCAATACTAGATGGTCATAGACTCATAATAGTTCATAAATTAAAGATAAAGATTAATAGTCTAAACTCTAAATTCTAAAACAACCAACAATTATTCTTCTTCAAGATTTTCAAATTCTACAACTTCATGATTGTAAGCATTATATTGGCTTTCATCTTCTTCCTCCTCGGACTCTTCATCAATTAGGGATCGGCTTGAACTTGCTACCCCCTTTCCTTTGTAACTTGAAGAACTCGCTCTAAGTCCATAGATATTCTCCTCAACTCCAATGGCCATAGAAACAGTACACCAATCAAGATCATCTCCTTCATACACTTGTTCATCTTCATGATTTTGGGGGCTCCAGTTAACCATTCATTTGCCTCGTCAATGTTGTCCAATATAATTGGATCAATGGTATCGCGAGCTTCATAACGTCGCCTCAATGTTCTGTTGTATTTAATATACACTAGATCATTGAGACGCGATAGCTCAAGCCTATTCCTTTTCTTGGAGTGAATCTGCGCATAAGTTATTTCGATTAATTATAAATACTAATAATAATACAATATAGAATATATTAATTTAATAAATCTACTTCTTACATGCTCAAATACGCTCCAATTTCTCTCGCATCCAGAAGCACTACAAGCTAGGCTTAATACTTTGATGGCAAACTTTTGCAAGTTTGGAGTTTGATGTCCAAATTGCTTCCACCATTCAACTATAGAAAATATTTTAAAAGTTAATAAGTATAAATCAAATAAATTAAATTAAATTTATAAGGATATCTATATTAAAGTTAGTTACCTGGAGACCTTTTGTCTCTAGCTCTAATGGCAGCCGGTAAACCAAATAGGCCCTCTGCTTGTGAGTACTTGCCAAACTCCTCCCCTATTAGATCTATCGTCGCTGAATTAGGGATCAACTTCTCAAGACATGCATGGTATCCAACCCACACCTCTAAATCCAAAGTTTCATCTCTAGTGTTCTTGTAAAATAATCCCGGATTCAGAAGATGGCCTGCTGCATGCAAAGGTCTATGGAGTTGATTGTTCCATCTGACATCAATTATATCAAAAACTTTTTGATATTTCCTAACATCTCCATCAAATGCCACTGCAATACTCTCTTTGGCTCTATCCATAGCTTCATAAATATAGCCCATTGGTGGTTTTTTCTCCCCATCCACCATACGAAGCACCATAATCAAAGGGCCACCAACTTTAAGAGCCCGAACAACATCATTTCAGAATGATGGAGCAATAAGAAGTTTGGCAATTTCTTTCCCTGCAGCTTCCTTTGCATATTTATTATCTTTCCAATCACTCGAAAGAACTAGCTTTCTCAAATTTCCCTTTTTCAAATAAAACTATGCAAAGTTAGGAAAGCCGTTGCAAATCTAGTCTTGGCCGGTCTCACCAAATTTCTTTCGTTTGTGAATTTCCTCATTAAATTCAACAACAACGACCTCTGACTGATGTAAGCATATGCCTTGACGGCCTTACTGAAAACTGTAAAAGTAACAATAACAATTTTATAGTTAATACTTAATAGGATAGGACATTTTGGAGATCTTGTTGCTTGTGCAAATGATAATAACTGCTTAAATCGTTTTCAGCTTATTTTAAAGGAAAATGTTCAGATTTGCCCTTGAACTATGTGACGTGGTCTAGAACTCTCGATATACCTTCCACTAATGGTTGGGTTAAGGTATGCCCAATGTCATTACAAAAATGGTACACATGCCCTTATTGTTAGATGGAGCATTAGTTGGATCTATTCAGTATCTAAGCATTTTTATTTGCACCTGGGTTTGGTTGCTACGTGTTCTGTACATTACAAAATATTAATGGAGGGCATATCTAGACCATTTTGCAAAATTAGGGGCGAACTTGACCTTTTTCATTTCGCTCGTTGTCCTTCATCTTCCCGAAAAATCACCTCACGTCCTAGCCAAGAATCCTTCATCACAAAATCAACTCCTCAAAACACTCCTTTTTAACACCTAGTTTTCTTATTAGAGTCTTTTCTCTTACCTATTCCAACCTACACATTCGAAGATGGTTTTTGGTTAGATATTATAATGGTGTTATGTGTCTTGTTGATGAAGGTTGTTTTTGGGTGATGAAAGATTTCTATGGTGAGTTGTGTGGTGATGATAAGGTGGTGATTATGGTGACTTTTCGTCTTTTCTTTGAACATCGTGTGGTGAGGAAGGGTGGTGAGATGTGGTGCTTGTTCTGGCGTTTTTTAGGTGAGGAAATGATGATGGTGAGAAAAGTTTAGTACTTTTGGAGTGGAGGAGGAAGGTGAAGAAGATAGTGAAAAAGTGGTTGATGGTTGTTGCTGGTAGGCTTCTCGATGATCTAGCTCTATCGGGGAAACAGGGGAAAATAGTTTTTTGTTGGTGACAGTAGTTCACAATGATGGTTTTTGGTCGTGGTGGAGTTTTTTCTCGTGGGTCTTTGTGGTTGTCTTTTTGGAAAGGGTTTTGGAAAAGGGAGAACAAAGGCAAATGGAAGGTTTTTGGTGGCCTCTCGGCCAGTTTCAAGTGAGTTTTTTTTTTAGGGATCAACGGAGGTCAATCGATGGTTGATGAATGATACTATGGTGGTGCTGCAAATGAAATTGTGGGACCAAGGCTTTTGCGGTAATTGTGGTGGACTGAGAAAAGAGACAGTGTTAGGTTTGGTGCCTCGTCTTCTTTTCTTTTAGAAACTGTTTAAAGGGGTGTTTTGAGGAGTTAGTTATGCAGTGGAGAAGATTGGTGTATGAAGTGGATTTTTGGAAGATGAATGACAGTGAGTGAAAAAAATAAAAAAGGATCAAATTTGCCCCTAAACTTTGCGAAATGGTCCGGTTGCTATAGCAACCATTACTAGTTGGCTAAGTGGGAAACACATACTTCCTCCGTTTTAATTTACATGAGGTGGTTTGACTCTACATGGAGTTTAAGTAGAAGAAAAGAAAACTTTTGAAACTTGTGGTCTTCAAAGGTAAAAGTTTGTGTGACTATGACATTTGTGTGGTTATAGAAGGTTCTTATTAAGGGTAAAATGGGTAACATGAAGAGTTTAAAGTTGAATTATTTCCAAATTTAGAAATATGTTATTTATTTTGGAACAGACTATAAAAAAAAGTACCTCATCTAATTTGAAACAGGGGAGTAGCAGCCTTGGGTGCTAAATAAAGTTTTTAGGTGCTAGTTAGATCCAACTAATGTTCTGGCTGTCAATAAAGGCATATATATTCGACTTTCGTAACGATAAGGGCACAATTGACCCCAACTACTAACAAAGGACATATCTAGACCATTTCGCATAGTTCAGGGGTAA
The DNA here is from genome assembly GCA_032618575.1 of Nicotiana noctiflora. Lineage (NCBI taxonomy): Eukaryota > Viridiplantae > Streptophyta > Magnoliopsida > Solanales > Solanaceae > Nicotiana > Nicotiana noctiflora. The sequence goes on along the minus strand of JASVEL010004126.1, from coordinate 15,134 downwards.
ATTTGACCTTTTCCGCATCTAAATCATTTCGCATAATTTAGGGGTAAATTTTACCTTTTCCCTTATTTAAAGTTTAAATTATATATCTCCTTTCCATAAATGGTAGAGTTCTCGAATTTGAACCGGTTAATTACATGTAGTAAGGTGAGATATAGATTTTTGAACCTAAACTCCAAAGAGACTCGTATTACACGAAAGGGGATGTTTGGTGGCCTCGTAGAGTCGTAGCCTACCAATGGCCAATACATAGATATAATGGAAGACACTCACACGGGCTAAAAAGCAATGTGGTTTAGGAATTAGGAATTTGAAGAATCAAAGCAAGGCTCTTAGAATGAAATGGATATGGAAGTATTCTCAAGAACCTCAATCTCTATAGGGCAAAGTGATCAAAGCGAAGTATGGTGAGGAAAACAACTGGGTGTCAAAAAAAGTCAGAACTACATATGGTGTAAGTGTGTGAAAATCCATCAGAGAACTTTGGCCTATAATGAAGAATCACTCTTCCATAAGAGTGAACAACGGAAGGAACACATCATTCTGGAATGATAACTGGTTGGGACACGGAAGTTTAAAGGAAAGATACCCCGATATATTTGGTTTAGCACAAACCCAGCAAAGGACAGTAGCTGATATGAGGAGTCATTAAGGATGGGAAATCGCTCTTAGAAGACAGTTGAATGACTGGGAGATAACAAGATTATCTAATCTTGAAAGTATTTAGAGGATTACTGGAAGGGTTTGATTCACTTTGGTGGCAGAGGCACAACAGAAGGACATATCAGGTGAAGGATGCATATACAACAACAACAACTACCCAGTATAGTCCCACAAGGTGGGGTCTGGGGAGGGTAATATGTAGACAAGCCTTACCCCTACCCAAAGGGTAGAGAGGCTGTTTCCAATCGACCCTCGGCAAAGGATGCATATAAGATTTTGAATTATAATAATCAACAGATAAGACGCATGGCCTTGGAAACATATACGGAGAACAAAGATTCCATACAAGGTAGCATACTTCTCCTGGCTACTAGCAAAGGAGGCGGTTTTAACCCAGGATAATCACATCAAAAGAGGAATTTCTCTGTGTTCAAGATGTCTTCTATGTGGGGAAAATGCTGAAACTGTCAGCCTTCTATTTCTACACTGCAAGATTACAGACCAATTATGGAAAATCTTTATCAGTCTTAGGGGTATTTCATGGTCAATGCCATACAGGATTAAAGATGTTCTTTATAACTGGGAAGAAGCTGGAGCTGAAGCAACTAGTAGAGATAGATGGAGGACTGTCCCTGCTTGTATCTGGTGGACAGTTTGGAAGGAAAGGAACGCTAGATGTTTTGAAGACAGAAGCAATCCAGTACAGAAAATCAAACTCAATTGTATTCTTCTTTTTTGTTTTTGGTGTAAACAGATTTACACAGAAGATACATTGACAATCATAGACATACTAAGATCTTGCTAGGTTTCAAACCACTCATCTTTTTATCCTTTTCATGTAAATTTGGTTTTTCGGTACAACCTATGTACTGAGGTTATTAATATATACAATAGTTACCAATTCAAAAAAAAATTGAGGGGCAAGCTGTTATAGAAGGGTGTAGCTTGAGACTTCTCAGCTGCAGGAACAAGAATTCCAAAATAGAATGACTTCGACAATAAGAAAGCCACCGCCCTCGGCCTTCAGGGATAGAGATTAACGGCTATTAGCTTGGGGCTATCTTCCATATATGAGATTAAGAACCATATACATTGTTAACGGCATTGCTGAATGATATTGGTCTGTAAGTCTCTGCCAATCCTACATGTTTTTCTTTCTTTTTCTCCTTTTTGACAGCATCTTTTGATATACCTTCATCATCATTTGTTTTTCCCCTTTATGGGTGATGTTGCTTTTATGAATGTCTGTCTGACTGATTATTCGTAAGAACCTGCATATGGGGGATCATCAGTCTCAGGAAGTTATGTTTGATCAAATTGCCTTTAGGAGTATCCCGTTCGTGGATATACGATTGCTGCATGTTGTACCAGCAGACTTTGGAAGTGATTCTTATTTAACTGCTTAGTGTTTTCTGTTCAGGATGGTGTCATTCTTGGAGCAGACACACGAGCGACTGAAGGACCCATTGTTGCTGATAAGAACTGTGAGAAGATTCATTACATGGCCCCTAACATATATTGCTGTGGAGCAGGGACAGCTGCTGATACTGAGGCAGTGACTGGTAATTGAGTTTGATATCCATGTATTTCTGTTTGTAATAATAACATCTTTTCTCAAGTTTCAAATCCGTGTCTCTCTATTTCTCTCTCATACCTCAAGTGGCAACTACTATTTTATAGACATGGTCAGTTCCCAACTGAAGCTTCATAGGTATCACACTGGTCGTGAATCTAGGGTTGTGACAGCTCTTACTCTTTTGAAGACTCATCTTTTCAGGTGTGCTTATATTTTAATGTTGCTTCGTGATAGAATAACATCTTTGCATGCAATTAAGTTGATAAAACAGAGGCTTAACTATGTGCTCTTAACCAGCTACCAGGGCTACGTCTCAGCTGCTTTGGTCCTTGGTGGGGTTGATGTCACTGGACCACATCTGCATACTGTGAGTGGTCCTGTGTTGGAGTCGCTTTAGTATATTATTATTTTTCCCATTGTAGAAATCCTGAATGTTGCTGGTCAATTGGCCTGTTCTCAGATTTATCCACATGGATCAACTGACACTCTGCCATATGCTACAATGGGCTCGGGTTCCCTTGCAGCGATGGCAATCTTTGAGTCAAAATACCGGGAAGGGTTAAGTGTAAGCTCATTTCCTGCAGCTACGTTTAGTCACTGGATTTGGCGTCTATATACATTATAAATTGTTTAATGTTGAGGTGGAGTTTTGGTGCAGAAAGATGAAGGGATAAAGCTAGTAGCAGAGGCCATATTGTCTGGGGTGTTCAATGATCTTGGTAGTGGAAGCAACGTTGATATCTGTGTAATAACAAAGGTTTGATCTCCCTTCAGCAAGCAATGACAGAATTTTCTCCTTATTATACATAAAGCATGTAGTATTTGGTTAGTATATCGCTTTAAAACTTCTACTGGTGATTGTTAGGGGCACACGGAGTACTTGAGGAATCGTATGTTGCCTAATCCTCGCACCTATCCACAGAAGGGTTACTCATTCCCTAAAAGGACTGGTGAGTATTCTCATACTTGGTCAACGAGGATCCACATAGCCGATCCCGATTTGTTTGGGACCAAGTCGCAATTGTTGTTTGTAATGTTTTCATACTTGTCAACCTCCAATGCAACTGAGATATACCTTGTTAAAACTACAAATTTGTTTCTTTCAAATGCTTTGCATTTTACTAATATTGTCAGTTGAATTGTTGTTGTGCTTACAGAAGTTCTTCTTACAAAGATTACACCATTAAGAGAGGTGGTAGAGGTAATTGAAGGTGGAGACGCTATGGAAGAATAGCTGTATTGCAATGATGAGTTCCATTGTCATTTCTTTGAAGAAGTTAAACTATTTCCAGGAATATGAACTATTGTAATTTTTCTAAATGACCTACTAAATCTGTTTCATCAGACGTAGCTTTCAAACAAATTTGTTGCTAGAGAATGAAAGATTGGCTGGGTCTAAATGAAGGATTTTGTAGTTTTTGTTGCCCTAGTGCCGTGTGCGCTCCAAAATTACTCTAGTCAGTAATCCCTGGTATTATTAGAATGGTTTGTTTGCTTATCTTTCTCATTGGCCAAACCAAACCAAACCATTCCCAAATAATTGCGTCATACTATTGTTGTTTTAACGGAATGCATTTTCGGGAAAGATTTAGAAAACCCAAAAATAATCTTGTTTGATTCAAAAATAGAACTTTTTATTGGAAAACATTTTTAAAACCCAACTTGGCCAACTAAGGTTCTGGAAAATCAGCTCTCTTTTGTAAGCCAAACACTTGGAAGGGTCTCTCACCGTCTCCAGAGTGCGTATTTCTTCTCGCTTCCTTTCAAGCTTATATGTATCAAGTAGTGGTCAAAATGTTCCTCAAATTGTATTATGAAAACCTTATTAGTTAGTTATTCCAATATTACCACATGGAAAGCAAAAGTACAGTGAAGAAGGATTATCCACAAATAAAGTTTGGAAGATGGCATGAATTGGTGGATTATCTTCAAAATTTCTGCTCCGACGAGATCTATTATGGTCAAACGGCAAGCGCCAATCCTGCATTATATCAAATTTAAGCAGTGTAATGTAGGAGGTTGTAACATCATGAGAGATGCAAGCTGTTACATTTTGTATAATTTGCTCAAGAAATAAACCCTCTGTTGTATAACCGACACCTTGATATTGAATAACTTTACTTCAATTGAGATGGACTTTTTTTTTTGTGGGGAACAGGTACTTATTCTTGGACACCAAACACCAAAAACTTATGAAGAATAGTACTCTTTTCATGCCTGCCGACAGCGCATGAGAGAGGAGTCTAATTGTTAAGGCAAACGCCACAGTTCAGTCACATGTATGGTTGAATAAATGAAAGCAACGCAGGAGCACATCCTCGTTAAAGAAGCATGTCTACGATTTTGATGTCCGAGAAACCTTTATCCATAAGATAGTGATTCCAAAATTTTATTTGTGCCCACAAATCTCCAACACTGATACAGGATGGTAAGAGCAGTATTCAAAGATCAGGAACAGCTTTGCCATCAAAATTGTTCCTTTCCAGATCCTCCCACGTGTGCACATGCTGGTTTTAACTAAGAAGACTCTTCTCATTCATCCTCATTTCATCATTGCCAATTTGTAGGGAGCCAATTGCAAAACACGAGTCCTCAACTCTCTTAATCATCTACTACTCTTCACTACAGAATAATATGACAAACAAAAGACTAACTAAAATCAGCAGTAAATCTCTTAAACCAGCTTTCCACCTTTCCTGCCTCAATCCGCATAATGAGCAAAACAAATGGGCTCGCTTTACTTTCAGAGTTTTTCCTGTCTCCGACTTATTTTAATTCGCCCTGGAGGGACAGCAATTGCTCCTTCAGTAGCATGGGTAGAATTTTTTTTGAATTGGACATTGGAAACATGGGTAGAATTTGAAAAACGTTTCCACCTATTCAACCAGTTGTTCGAGAAGAATACCAAAGGAAAATACACCTGGACTGCAGAACATCATGCAGCGGGCATCCTCCTGTATCCTTCACTCTCAACTTTCTAGCAAACAATAGCGTCCGTCATGTGCTTGTGTTGATGAAGTTCAGAAAACACTCACCTGAGAAGGGAAGCACCAAGAAAACGAAAAACTAGTCAATGTTTAGATTTCTAACATCCATCATCAACTTGTGGAAGATGGTTCCTGCAGTGATCATATGGTGCATTTGGAAAGAAAGAAATCAGCTGTTTTGATGGAACTTCAACTCCAACTCTTTTTCTGAAGGCTAAAATTTTGATGCATCTTTTCATGGAGTAAACTTCGTAATGTAAATGGTATTTGACTTTTTTTTGGGATTTTGTAAGCTCCTTCAAATTTTTGTTAGGGTCATCTGACATTGTCCAGAAGTTGACTTCTTTGCAATTATTGTGTATATTCTGGATTCTGAATGAATGAAATCTACCTTTACTTTCTTTTTAGATGACCGAGAAATCCATCTAGGCCAACCCTTAGGATCAACTGGAGCCTTTGAAACTCAGGGGTAATGGGCCCGCGCCTCTAGCCTTCTTCACTTAAATACCATGCTTAGTTTACACAGCACAAGGCTCGAACCAATGACTAGTTCCTCAGCCTTTGCCACTTGAACTATGCCGGAGGCAAATGAAATCTACCTTTACCCGATCAAAAAAACCTTTATTTCCACATAGCAATCAATTCAACCAAGCAACCCTTTTTTGAAGGATCGCAGCTAAATGATCATGGTTATCTTTACTAGTTTAATATGAGGGAAGCAAGACTATTAAGAAGAGTTAGGGTAATCAGATGTTAAATAGAATATGGAAATGTAAGCTTTAAAAGGGAAGATAAGGACTTCAGTTTTGAATTATAGATGGAAATTTACGAAACCAATGCGAAAATAGTTGAGTTTTACTGAAGTCAACAAAGAAAGGTTTTAAAAGATCTCAGTAGCGAAGATTCATATAGCTGACGCCAACTTAGTCATGATTGAAGCGTAGTTATTGTTGTTGTTCAGTAGTGAAGTAACAACCTGAATGTGAGCTACTAAGTCAATCGGTATAATTTCTCGGTAAGAATTGTTTTCTGGTTAACATTTTTATAATGTAAGTTCAATAGCTCATTCCTCTATTTAATGGGATTCACCACTTCAAGTCAACAAAAGGGACTCACATTGATTATTTGTCTTCATTCCTTCATTAATTTGAGATGGTTATGTCCTGTTAAAGAGAAGAACTAGTGAAATTCATACCTTCTCCTTTTTCAATTAGAAACTACCATTGTCAGTTGATAACATGAAGGGTCTTAAACAATTGTCCCCCCCCCCCAAACTTTCCTGTAACAGAGCAAGATTTTCTCAGGACTGAAAAGTTAGAAACTGAAAGCAAAAATAGGCTTACCTTCTCCACAAGCTCTTGAATAGTATTTCCTGTTAGCATGGTGAAAAGAATCCATTGTACACTTTCCTCTTTTTTCCAAGAAGCTTGGTCAGTTTGTTTACCATTGTGACCTGTATATGAAAATTCAACCTCCAACAAAAATTGGTGGCCAATTACCTTAAGGAGACCTAATTCAGAAAAAAGCCAACAAGAGGGATATTCACACTATTGAGAGTCGCATAACAAGAATTAACAAAGAAGATGCAAATCAGACTTTGGGTTCTGGGGATATCAAAACCAAAAATATATCAGAGTGCGTCTCAAGTAGAATATTGACAAACATATGACTATTGAGTATTGACAGCTTTCGATGAGTTCAAATACAGCAACAAACTAGCATGCCAACCATAACACTTTATTTTCAGCATCACTGCAGAACCAAATAGCAAAAAAGGGTGTAATAGCTATAACACCAAGCTCAATCTCACACGAGGCATGTATCATCCACAGGATACATACTTGATTGGCCAAATATGGGTTAAAAACTAAGTTGCTCTGACACATCACTTTAAGTGCCACATCCGTGTCAACATGACACTAGTATGGATGTGGGTATAGGATCCGTACTTGCTCTGGCCAAACAATTTTGGGCACTTTAACCATAGCAAACAGAAAATTTCAAGACGAGATACAATTTGATTCACAAAATCAGAACCAAAACTAGTGTACATTTGAAGAAAATAGCATACTTTATCTAGGAAATCAAACTACAACTCGAGAATAAAAAAGAAATCCATACTTTAAAAGTTATAGGTAAGTATTCCACAAAATTTCTCATAATTTAGAGATTTTATATTTATATTTTTTTGAACTATTTTTAGTCGGCTTCCCGCACCCGTGTCCATACTACGACCTATATCCCCAAACCGTAGAATTTACATCTCGAAGGATCCAACCTCTAGATCCGCACACCCGTATCAGACAACCGCACCAGTGTCCGAGCAACTTAGGTTAAAAACCTATAGAGAGGCATGTACAAGCCACAAGAATTGTTGCACCACATGGTTTTCATTTGAGGTGCTATAGACATCCATTTAAGTTCCTAGATTTAAGGCATCAGCAGATGATTTGTGTGCCATTATCATAATTAAACAATCAAGTGAATACACTTATACTAAAGGTTCTAATGGCAAAATTATACCTAGTTCCTTAGCATTAATTGTGCTAAAAACATATGTTAGCAATACGGAGACAATTCAGTCAATTGATAATGATGTTTCTTCGCTTTGTTATACATTTTGGCAACTATATATTCACAGAAAGATGAATAAAATCATGGCACTTGGATAAGCAATTAAATGCAGCAAACACTGCGAGCCATCTGTCTATTATAATGATGCTCTTCACTAAGTTAAGGTAGCATGACTCACGGAAAACATGCCATTGAAACTGAGATTCCATATAAGTTTATCCTTTGCAAGTGGCTCCATTGCCACCCTTCGAGTTTAATATAAAGGTTCACTAACTCCCACACCTCTCGTCCTGGAAGTTTCTTCTGAAAGATAGGTTCCAGGTATTTCCTTCTCTGCATTGCCTGACAGTAGCATGAGTGGATGAGCAGTCAAGATCCCAACTAAATTAGGCTGTTTTAGCTGGGTGACACTAACAGGAAGTTGCCTTACGTGAAATCCTAGCTAATAGAGGATTCTATCTAACCAGCATGCTACATGTGTCTCCAACACTCCGAGGATATTTGCCATCTTTTCTTACAGTGCCACACTGCAAGGGACATGGAGCATGTTCTACAGCCTTCTTGGGGTGCACTGGGCAATGGCAGTGCTGTCAAAGGCGAAAAGTGTTAAGAAGCGGTTTAGGTCTATCGGGGCTTTTAAGCGCAATCAAAGTGTGAGCTTTAGTTAAAAAAGGCTCAACAAAGAAAAAAATAAAATGTGTAGTCAAGAAAAAATTCATTTGCAATGGTTTCCTTAACAATTAATGTATCTTTTGCAAATCACATTTATTTTTTGGTACCACTTCTTCAAGATAGAACTTATGGGCAATGAGACACACACTCTAGTGCCTTGCCTACATTGAAACGCAAGCTAAGTGAAGCGAAGTGCCTACCCTGAGCTTCAAGCCTTAAGTGCGCCTTAAATGAGCCTTTGACAACATTGTGATGCCTTACGGTGTTAGATATGCATCCAGGTGCTGAGGAGAGTGGAAACTGGAAAGTAAACAAATCATTTGGAACTTCGGTAGATAGTAGCATGCATTTTTTGCTGCATATGGAATAATAAGAACCGAAGACGTTTTGAAGGAGTCTTAACCCCTTTCCATGAGCTTAATACTAGATGCATCTTAAACTTTTTTGTTGTTGTAATCTTCATTCTGTAAATAGTTTTAATGAGTTTTTGTGACTTTGTTAGCTCCTTAGAATGCATATAGGATATTCAGTGTAAAAGGAGCTGACCAATTTTTTGCTCACTTATGTAAATTTTGCATCTGCTGGATGCACTATCAACGAAACCTCTAATTTGCAACAACAACAATATCCCCAGTATACTCCTCCCACAGTATGGGGTATGGGAGGGTAATGTATATGTAAAGGTAGAGAGGTTGTTTCAAATAGACCAGGCATTTTTCACGTCAAGTTGGCGAATGGGCCAATTTCGTGAGATGGCAACTACTAGAACTGAATTTAGTAATCCGGAATGATAAAGAAAATCATAACGAACTAAATTGATGAGAGGCATCCTTTCTTTAAGCGGTCCATATGTTGGCCACCACATCATTTTGAACTATTCACGGCTCAAGGGAAGCAATTCACATCAAGAAACCTCTAATTCACTGATCAAAAAAATAAATAAGGAAACAACTTTTAGTGCCTTCGGTAATCAACTTTTCTCTGCAGTAAAGGCTCTGACTAAAATCTGGAGTGATACACTTATACTAAACTTTGACCAAATTTTGATAAATACTGCCTCTATGATTCTACTGTCAGAATTGGAGCTCCTAAGTCCTAAGATCATTACCTAATGATTTTTTCACCTAAGTCCTACTGTTTCATAAGCATCACTTCTTTACAAATTGCAACTGTTCACCCACGCGCACGCATTTGTGGATTCAATATAGTAAACTATTCCCATTTCATGGATTTCTTTTCATTTGAGCTGTGAGGCGAAAAGAGCAAGGTCCGTGTCAACAACATTTTTACCAGAGTGAAACTCCAGGTTCCACTTTTAGTTCCTTGTTGATGCACAATTAATACAAAATATTTTCAATACTCAAACTAACTGCAACCAAACGGAATGTGTGTGCGTCTGAAAGAAAGGGAGGGATGGATGGACGGATGAAGAACGAAAATGGTATGTTCCTTTTTGTCTTATAAGTTTAATCATTAATTTACAAATCCATATCAGTGTATAAATGTTGCTAGTCAATAATATGTTTCCAGAGAAGAAGCATGCAAACCTTGGATGACTTGGGCATTTCCTTGAGAAGAACAGAAGGTCTACTGAGTTCTGAGAGCTGCAAATCCAGTAGAAATTTGCCCATGGGAAGGATTCAGAGCAATCAACCTGAAATTCCAACTTCCAAGTAAACCATCTTTAAATCAAAAATAATTTAAAAGGCAATCATTAGTTCCTCGGATTATGTGTGTTTGGAGCAGATGCAGAATATTTCTATTTTCCGGGACACATTTTGCAAATACTCATATTTGACAAATAAGCACTCCCCAATATGCAAATAAATGTAGAAACATACAAGAAAGATGTCAGGTGTTCTATCCGAAACATGCAAAAAGACATAACCAGATGGGTGTTCGGAGATACAAACCAATTCTGATATGGTGCAACCTATGAGTTGATTGCATTAATTAGAGTCTGCGATAAATCTCTGTCAAGTGTAAAACCCTTCTCCATCATTTGATCCCAAATTGCACAAGCCGCTGAGAGGTTCTTCTCCTGTACGAGGCCTCCAATAATCAATTTGAAGGTGATTTCATCTGGATCCAAAGCTCTAGCTTGCATATCTTCATAAAGACGCAGAGCTTCATTTACTCTAGAAGCCTTGCAAAATCCGCTGATTAGTGCATTATACGAGATAACATCAGCCCCAACACCCTGTTCCACCATATCATGGAAAATGCTCTGAGCCATCCCTATTTTATCTGTCTTGCACAGGTTATCTATAATTGAAGTGTAGAGTACACGATCTGGAAAACGGCCCATGCTGATCATCTGATCAAAAAGTGCCTTGGCTACACTGGAATTGCCTTCCTTTAGAGAAGCTTCTATAAGAATTGTAAAAGTTACAATATCAGGAACAATTCCTTTTTGCTCCATCTCCTCGAAGAGATTGTATGCCCTCTTACTGCAGTCTGTCTTGCAGAGCGCTCTAATAATAGTATTATAAGATACAACATCTACCAAGCCTTTGGCCTCCATCTTGTGGGTCATTAGCTTATAAGCCTTATCCAATCTATTGGCTTTGCAGAGACCTTTAAGAAGCTGGTTATAGCTGTAACAATCAGGTTCCAACCCATTTCCTTCCATCTTCTCTATCAACTTCTCCGCCTCTTCCAACATAAGCTCCTTACAACAATAATTCAAGAACACATTATAAGTAACTAAATCGGGTTCACACCCATTTCTCCTCATGAACGTTTTAATTGCTTGTGCTTTGTCAATCCTACCAGCTCCACAAAACCCATGTATCAGCACATTGTATATTTCCGTGTTGAATTTGACTTGACCCCTTAGAATACCCAAAGTCAGCTCATAAGCCAAATCAACCTTACCACTCCCACACAAACCGAAAACAAGAGCTTTACAAGCCTTATTGTCTGGAATTAATCCTTTCCTAATCATTGTATGCCACATTTCAACAGCATTATCGAAGCGTCTGATCCTACACAGCCCACTAATAAGAATGGTATAACTCACAACATCAGGCTCTCTTCCTTTCGCTGCCATTACTCTAAACAACTCCAAAGCAATTTCAACCAAATGTTCACTGCACAAAAGATTCAAATACGTATTATAAGCCCAAAAATCAGGGACTATACCAACCATATCCATGTCATTAAGAAGCCTATGAATAAGATCAAAGTTCTTAACTTTACACAAACCACAAATGAATCTTGAATATGTCAATGAATTTAAGGAAAACCCCATAGGCTTCATTTCATGATAGTAGCATTCTGCTAAATCAAAACGCAAGTTACGAATCAAAACGCCAATTATTCTGTTGTAATCAATGCTGAAAATTCTGCAGTCTGACTTAGTCATTTCGTCGAACACCTGGAGTGCTTCGTCCACTAGGCCGGTCTTTACGTAATTTGACATGCGGGCACGGTATATGAGTCGATGCTTACCAAGCGTTCTATACATATCAATGTGGATTCCTCAGAAGCGAAAGCATAGCATCGCTTCCTTGAGCTCAAAGGCGCCAAATCATGCGATTTGTGCTTAAAAGAAAAGGAGGGCCTTGGGTAGAGAGAGAGGAGAAAGGAGGTTTCAGCAACAGAATATTGGCAGAGGAGAAAGGGGTTTGGGGGCCAAATCCAAACTATAAATTCTGGAGACGAAACACTACTAGTTCAAAACTTTAACTACACTGAACTGCAAAACTGAATGGATCAATTTTCTATAATGTACTGTGATATGGGCTTTTCTACCATGTGATAAATGAAAAAATTTTGCGGGCCGTCCTATTTAGTCGTTTGTACCCATAAAATATTGCGGGCCGTCCTATTTAGTCGTTTGTACCTAAAGTACAGATAACTTAATGTTGCTTCCTTCTCCTTTTCCCTCCCCTCCTTATTCTTTTCGTTGGTATTTTATGGTATATTATAGTAGAGAGCTGATACGGCGCTCATTTCTTTACTACTACTGGTTAGGATTTCTTCTTCTTCTTCTTAGATTGTAAAATGAGCTTGTTAGATTTGCTGTTATTTTGACAAACAAGTAGGGCTTGTACTTTATGATATTTGGAGGTTATATTTTAAATTTGAGCTAATTTGAAGTAAATATAGGTATTGAATCGTATACTGGATAGTTAAAATTCGAACAAGTTATTATTTCTAAGTAATTTATACTTTAGACCTATTAGGTCTTAATGCATGAAAACATTGGTTGTACTTCTTCACTTCATACTTATTTGGTGTTAAGTACATGAAAATATTTATTACTCTTTGAATCTATTTGTCAAATGGCCCTGCAAAAATTGGATCACGTTTATATTTTATCCCTTTAAGACTTACAAATATAACCTTGGGTGTTACACGCTCCGAAGTTTGAAAAACTCTGTTCACAAGTTTTGACCAAAACCATCCTTAATTTGTACATAACTTAAATTGTATTCTTGTAACATTTATACCTATATTATTATAAAAAGAGAGTACTATGTATTATGGTTAAGCTAAGTGGCAAGTTAAAATAAATTTATTTGGCAATTTTAGGACAACATCTAAGAATTATAATAGAAACATAATTAAATAGAAGTAGTTTAATAAATCTTACACATAATCCAAATAGATCTTAGACAAATACAATCATTATATTTATAATACATCTTAGACAAATCCAATCTTTATATATATTGATCCACTCATAGATTTTCTTCTATATTAGCTAAAAATGTGGAGGTAAAAATTAATTAAAAACTAGAATGGAAAAATAAAAAATATAGAAAGATGTAAATTGAAATAAGCTATGACTATTTATACGTTGGAGCTATAAAATAAAACTAAAATTTACTTAAGATACTAAAGATTTATTGAGTTTAAAAATTAAATAAATTCAAGCAGCAAATTAAGATCTTAAATAAAGTATACAAATTATTTATAAGGTAAAAATAATTAAATAATTAGTAAAAATATATTTTGTTAACAAGAATAATAAAGTCATACTTTTTTTGGGGTTAAACTGTGAAATTGTATTTAATCAAGTAAAATAATATTTAGATATAATATGTTCAAATAATTAAGAAAATATTCGAATATAATTAATATTTGAATTGAGTGCATTTAGTTTAAATTTGAAAGCATAAAATATTTTTTTGAAAATACGGTCCAGATTAGAAAATAGGATGATAAAAATTATTTGAATTTATTAGAATAAGTGTGGCAGATATAGATATTAAATTCAAACAAGCTAATAAAGATCCACATTACAAAGTAATAATATTAGTTATTGAATAATATAATATTAGAAACAAAAATAAATAGAGAAAAATAAAATTACAGATTTTTTATCATAGAGAAAAGGGTAAAACTTATTTAAATTTGAGATGATAAAGTATTTTATATTATGATTAAAAAAAGTCATAATGTGGATAAATCCACATAATTCAAGTCTAATAGATAAAATCAAAAACTAAAATATTGAATAATAAAAATAAACTAGAGATAATGTGAGAAAATTTATAAATCATAAGTTTAGAAAATAAAATAAATGTAAATATACAATACTTTAAAATATTATTAAAAAAATTGAGAAATATTTTTAAAACAAAATAAATATTTATTTTATGATTGTAGAAAATAAATTTGCATCGAAAAAATAAAATCAAGACCGAGAAATATGGCAACAAGCGTAGTATTTTATTTCGAATAGTTGAGTATACAATTTCTATGATTCCTCCGATTCTACTTTTCTAATATAAATTCAAGGGAGCTCGATCTTGAATTTAAATTTGATTTATCCGTCGCAAACTCTTTGATTGTTGCCACAAATTTTATCACGAACAAGTAGCCTTGATCTTGAACGTCTTGTATTTGATTTGACTTCGTTCTTGATCTTTTGTTTGATTACTTGAACCTGAACTTGCTATGTTCCTCGTTCTTGAGCCCTAACTTGATTTGTTCTTCGTTCTTGATCTTAAACTTGATTGCTTAAAGCTTGAAACTTGTAGAGGAATTTGTAGTGTTTGATCCACGAGCTCTTTCTTGCTTATTGTTATAGCTTATGGTCACTTTTCTGGGTTATGAAGATCCCAATTTATAGTTGTGGAAGGGAAGAGTTATGATAAGAACAAATTCTTTCCGACCAATCAAATTGAAGTGTGCCACGGCCGCATTTGATTGGCCCGAACATGTCACTTGCATACGTGGCACGATTTCATTGGCCTATTAATGTGACTTGGCATGCCTTGTCATTTTGACACGTGGCATGATCCTATTGGCTCTTCCATTTGACTTGGCGTGGCACGTCATTTGACACATGGCACCAAACTGGGCTTCTACGAAGATGATATTTTAGGCCTAATGAAGTGGACTCATCACTTTAGCCCAATTAAATGGGCTAGCTCAATGGATTAAGACTTATTTATTTTAGAAACTTTTTCCTTCCTATACCATATATGAAACTTTATTACCAAAAATATGCATAGTTTCATATTTACCTACCATGTTCACAGTTTTTCTACAATTATTATACCATTCATTAAATACTAATTATTAGGAGTTGATTCCTTCCTAATTCCTTACTAGTTTTTGCTTTTGACTAGTAAAGATCTTGTGCACCATCGAATTGTTGTAGATGCCCTTCATCCCTGTTTTATTTTTCCTTTATTGACTTTGTGAAG
>JASVEL010004125.1:0-54065 GCA_032618575.1 Nicotiana noctiflora | reverse complement strand
GCTTAAGGCCAAAATTTCACGGTATAGCCAGTTTTTGGACTACTCAATAAAAAATAGTCCGCGTTTATCAAATCAATAAAAAATAGCTACCGTTTTGCTGTAATAGAGACCGGTCCAACATAATATACTGGAGTTCGGTGCACTTATGTATGAACTCCAGCATATTATGCTGGACCGGTATACTTTGCTGGCTCTAGTATAATATACTGGACCATTATACTTGCTGTAACTCCAGTATATTATGCTGGAGTTCTAGTATATTTATGCTGGAACTCCATCATATTATGCTGGAGTTCCAGCATTCTATCCTGCAATTCCAGTATATTATGCTAGAGTTTAAGTATACTTATGCTGGAACTCCAACATAATATATTAGAGTATTTTTCGGATTTTGAACAGTGTTTTCGCTTAGATTTATCTTTACATAAAAAGTGGCTAAATTTTAATTACTTTTGAAATTAAGCTATTTTTGAACGACCGATAATAAATCCGGCTATTTTTAAAAATGTCCCTGCTTCAAGTGGAAAGAAAATTCTTCATTGCACTTGCAATCTATTTGTTTCAACCTCCATTTATTTTTATTTTTTCTTCTAAATTACAGTTTGCATATAAAACACTACAGCAATTACTGATGTTTTTCATCAATATTCAGAAAAAGTGATATAAAAATAAAATAATTAAATATCTCACCAAACACTGTCCAGCTATCATGTTTTACTTTGCAAGCAAATCAAACTAAATACAAGTCGATTTAAAATCAATTTATGCAATTTATCAGTTTGATCTAATTTTTCTGTTTTTCTTGAACACCACTTTCCACCACATTCTCCTGAATTTCTGTTGCCATTTTGCTTCTAAGATTCAACAACTTTTTCCTTGTTCTTCAACTTTTCCCAAAAGCTTGTATCTATTGAAAGCTAGATCACTAATGACATCAGAACACACTGCAACAGATGCTGGTACAACCATAGATCTCTTACTATCCTCCATTTTCAGAATTCAACTTACTGGGGGGGGACTTTAACGACAATGGAAATGGTTACAAGCTTATTGGATCCAAACAGGACCTTAATTCGAATGGGGCAAAACCAAAAATTTTTACAAGCTTATTAGATTCAAACAGATATAAAGGTTGTTTACGGTAGAACCTCGGCTCAAGGAACATGACCTTAATTCCAATGAGACAAAAAACAAAACTTTAACGACAATGGAAATGGTTACAAGCTTATTGGATCCAAACAGGACCTTAATTCGAATGGGGCAAAACCAAAAATTTAAGGACAAAGGATGTAAGAAAATGAATGAACGAAGCCAAACTCGCCAACTGTTAAGACTGTTCTGCATTAAAGATTTTCCCATTATGATCTTCAAATGTTTGACATAACTTAAACTCAAAATGCGCTGTATGCGAAGGTAAACTGATACAAGCTTTCCAGGAGTCTAAATCAGAGATCTTGAACCAAAGAGCAAGCGTTATATGTTTTAATCAAATGGCTAGAACTTTTTATTGCAACAATGACAATCAACAATAACACTCCTTCAACCATATAGCATTAACCAATCTTACCGAAGTCTCCATAAACCCAATTTACAAATGTAAAACAATTTACTAAAAAAATCAAATGAAGAATGACACAAGGAACGACGTATCTGAATTTACTGAACTACCAAAACTTTTCTTACACATGAATAAAAGAAACTGATGCTGTACACAGGAACGATGTGCAATGCAAGGATACTTTTTTGAAGAGATTGCTCACCACTGTTTTGACGTAGACTTGGGAAACCATGGTACCGAAGATTCAGACTTGCATCTTATTGAAAGATTGTACACCAGAACTTGAACAAGATATGTGTCTCACTGTTCAGGTTCAATGAATGAATAGTTCCAATCGGGGATTATAATACTGCAACTTCAGTGTATGGGTTTGGAAGAGCAAAGCAAGCAGAAGTGTAACTGGAAAACGAGCTCTGAAGCTCAGGACATGGTTCAGGAAACACATTTTCAGAAGAACCCGATATATCAGAGCATAACCATGGTGTAGAAGGATCGGAAGAAATGGAGAAAGAGATATTTGATAGACATAGTGAGGTGAAGGGAGATTCAGATAACCCGGTGAAATTGCCTGCTATCGATATATTTGTACCAACAATGTCCTTAAAGGTAATCCCACTAACTATAGGTAATGAAGAGGGATCATATTTCTCATCTGGATGTGAATCATAGTAACCAGTGGCCTTGATTCCCACTTGCACATTTTCCATAACCACATTCGTAATGAGAATATCTTTGATGTAACCACCCCTTCCTCTTGCTGTCTTCAGCTCAATCCCGAAAACGGAGTTACGTAGGGAAATGTGCTCAACAAGCACATTGGAGATACCGCCAGACATCTCACTACCAAAAGCCACAGCAGAACCTGCAGAGGACTGTAATCTCACCCCTCGAATGTGGACATTTGAGGTAGGTTTCCCATAGGAAATACCATACTCATCCCAACCGCTTTTGAGAACGACAGCATCATAACCAATGGTGATGTTGCTGTTTTCAATGCAGACATGCTCAGAAGAATCTGAAAAAGTGCACATAAGGTTGCGTGTTATGTGGGTCTAAACACATAGTTTATCAATTTCTTAGAAACAAAGGGAATAACATACATGTTTTCACAAAATCGACAGGCCTAATTGTTTCACTTATCATCTCAAAAAGAAATTCTGTTCCAAACTCATGTACCAGTCATATGTATATTACTCAGGCATGAAGAAATAGCTACTTCACTTTTATTTGCACAATTAAAATCTAAAGAAATTTGTATCTATGATACTACAAGGAAGCTCGTATTATCAAAACTCAGATTTTAGCAATATCTGGAAAGCTAGCATTTAATCTTTACGAACAGCTAAATTTGATCTGCAAAAGTTATTTTTGCGGTGTTTTAGGAAGCTTCCATCATAAGACACATCCTAGATAATTTTGAAGACCTATTAACACTTAACTGGTGAATGTCTAGGGCAATATAGCTTTTTAATTAGTTTGGACATTTAAAACAACTAAGGTGAAAGATTTTCTTTTTAACCAACCTGGGACAATCCCATTAGTGTATGGGGAGTCTTGTGGAGAATGAACTGTTAAGTTCTGAATGACCACATTACTGCAAAACATAAAATTCTCTCAAGGATTAGCCAAACCTAGAAATTAATGCAAGCAAAAAGTATATGAAATGTTAAACTCCTTATAGGGGTAAATCAAGTTACCTGCAATATGCTGGGCGGATGTTCCAACCAGGAGCATTCAAAAGGGTCAAGTTTGAAATAACAACATTTTTGGAGCTAACAAACTCTACTAGATGTGGTCGAGTATAATTTAAGGAATGGGAATTGAACATCTCCCACCATATAGAACCCTGGCCATCAATAGTGCCATTGTTACCTGCAAAATTATTAGAAATAAGAAGGTTGCATGAAGGCAGGATACAGAGAAATGTAAAACTAATAAATTCACTTAATGAAGGAATTCCTACCTGTTATTACAACATCAGTTAAATTATTTCCAGCGATCAAGCTGCGGTATCTTCCATACTGTGCCTCAATACCTCGGCCATAAGATGGTAAGGCCTCAACTACATCCCAATGAGCATAATCCTGAGTATTGAATACATAAAATATTTACCATGACAGCACTAAGATGCTTATAGATCTAAATTGATAGACAGATAACAATTGAAGCACTTATCTAAACAATCATAGTGCAGCTAAAAATGTTGTCACCAAATTTGAGTTACTGCAGTCATGACAACATATTATGTAGGGAACCTCTCTATTGGAATTACCACGAATATGTCAAGAATTCATTTTATTTGTGAAACAATAAGCCATAGAATCTAATTACAAAATGCCAATGTATCCCGTGCTTGAAACCACTTTACACGACTGCTGAACTTCTCTTTTCCAGAAAAATTGTTTTAGCTTTGCAAATAGGCTAGCCTTTTTGTTTTAAATACAAAAATATATGATTACAACTGCAAAAAAAGCACTCAGACAAAAGACCAACGGCTAACCTCAGATCCTAGAATAACAGCATCTTTTTCCAGGAACAGTGTCAGGTGGCTAGTAAGATTGATGCTTCTAGTCAGCCACTTGCCAGCGGGAACATAGAGCTGCGCACCGCCCTTATCAGCAAAGGACTTGAGATAGAAAATAGCATTCTGAAAAGCTACGGTATTTATAGTTTTCCCATCCCCCACAGCTCCAAAGTCCAAAACTGAGACACTGTGAGGTCTGGGTTTCAAAGGCTTATTGAACTTGCATTCTCCATCAAACTGAGCTTCAGTATCTAATATACAGTGACTGAATGCCAATAGCAAAAGTAGCACTGGCTGGAAACAAAATCAAAGAGAAATGGTAAATCATTCATCATCCAGCATATTACTACTTCTAAGCTTGCACAATCATGTAAGCTAACAAAATCCATGTCAATTTGCAGGCAAGATATTCAGGTATGAAGTGCCAAAGTGATGCACAAAGTGGTTAGTTCCATATCCTAAATTAACATATTTCGGCACTTCTCGCAAATTATAAGTTTCAGGTCTTTGACTGCTGTTTTTCTTTTCTTTCACATTCACATTCTTTTGTTAAAGAGGTTTAACAGGAAAATAAAATACGGAGAAACCAGATGACCACATTGAAAAAGTTTTAATCTTTGCCCACATTCAACATAAAAGAACCTCAACTACAAATAGTAATCACAAGTGAACTCCTACAAAACTAGATGTTACAAAAGAGCAGGTAATACCAGAAAAAAGAACACAGCTAGATAGAAAAAGAACTCAAATTGTTAGAGACTTCATTGGAGCAACAACACTGAACAATTTTAAGTTCAAAAAAGGAGGAGAAACAAAGAAAACAATTTATGAGAATAAAAAAGAAAGAGAAAATTAATAACTTGGTCTAACTAATACTAGTACTGAAGCAAAGTCAATGTATGGCAGTAGTAACTCCCAATCAGATCCAACTACCAAGATTGATGGGCTACAATACAAAACAAATTTCATTCTTTTCTTTGATGAGTAGGAAAGCAAAGTGTAAAAAAAATCAAAACTTTATGATTGCAAAGAACATCCAAACAAATCTTAAATCCAACAATTCCTATTTTGGAAAAAAAATGACAATGTAGACAAAACAATAGGCACACTAATTGGAGAAAAGAAGAGATCAACCAAATCTATACAAAATCTGTCACAAAAAGGCAATTCAAAGCACACAGATACTGAGACTCTCTTCAGCATAGAAAAAGAAGAGAAACCAAACCAATGGAACACATCAATTTGAAGCATATAGATTGCCACCAAATAAAATACCCAGTAATATTTCAAGTCAAAATGTTAGACTACTGACAAGGAAATCAAGATTTAGTCCAAAAACAAGACACCCCTTGCAATTATTCAGTGAATAAATACAAGAACACAAATGAAAATAAATAAATAAACGTACTTACTAGCCTCTTCATGATTATATTCTGTGTCATAGTGTCATTCACAAATCTGAAACCACCCCCTCTTCTCCCAAAAAAAAGCTTATTAATTTTGTAGAACCAAAGTGAGAAGAGGGAGGATGAAGAAGGGAAGGTAGAGAAAATAAGAGGGTTGTATGTTAATTGTATGATGATGAGAGAGTGAGTGGCGATTAAGGAGAAAAATAAATTAAATATGGAACTACTACTAGTAGTAGTACTACCAATAGAAAAAAAAAACGGATGGTAAGAGAAAGGGACAGCGAAGAAATAGAAAAAGACAGCTCTTCATCTACATATATTTAACAACACAATGAATATGAATCAATTTTTGTTTGGTTCATTTTTGTAATGTTTTATATTATGTTTAGTCTAACAAATAATGGAAAGAAAGGAGTAGAGAATAATCATATTTAATTCCCATAATTATTAGCCATTAATCACTCTTGTAAATTTTGGTCAATTTTCTAACGGACATTGCCGACACTCAATCAAGCAGTAAGAGACATTGACTGTGTAACTACTACAGTTAAAAAGCATGAATTTAGGTCATAATACTACAACAATT
Source organism: Nicotiana noctiflora (assembly GCA_032618575.1). NCBI lineage: Eukaryota > Viridiplantae > Streptophyta > Magnoliopsida > Solanales > Solanaceae > Nicotiana > Nicotiana noctiflora. Next base: position 47,988 of record JASVEL010004125.1, on the reverse strand, counting down.
AATAGGTTCCTAACCCGGTCAGGTAAATTTTTTTTTACCAGTTTTGTCCTCAGAGATCCAGCTTAGTGGTCAATTCGTATCAATTCTAGGCCAGTATCCAGATGTTGACTCAATCACTCCCTCCCTTGAATTGGGTAAAATTATTTATTCACATTCAATATTTACACTGAAATCTAGTACTAATTTATCATAACAAAAGATTGAAATAAGTATATAAAAGAGTATTAATATATTTATTTGTTTCGTATAAATACTATGAGTAACCCTATCACAAGAGTAGCATTAAAAATTAAACTAGTATCGTCCTACTTAATTTGTTCCATCGAATGGTGCAATGGAATGATAAAGGTTTCTCTACCTTTTAATATCAGATTCAAACCTTGATAATATAGATCTTTTGTAAGGTGGTTGGACACATTCTATTATAGTAGATTTTTTAAGGCACGAATTCGAATTAATTAAATTAGTGAGTTTAGAACACCAAGTTTACTCGTTGTAGCTAGATGAATGTTTTTCTAATTTACGATGGTGGTTATGTTAAATCATTACTTTTCTATTCTACATATTTTCATCATAACTCTTGTATTTTTCAAATCTATTTAAAAAATTATTTTTTTGAGCATACACTGCATTCTCTCCAAAATTACTTGTGAAATCATACTTATTATTATTATTATTATTATTATTATTATTATTATTATTATTTGTTATTGATGGTAGTTAGATTAATTTTATAGTACCTTAACTATTTACAGAATACTTGCTTGTAATAGCCAGGGGCGTATCTAGGTCTAAGGGTATAGGTTCACGTGATCCCATACTTCTCTTTTTAAATCATGTGTAACAACAGTAACTATCCAGTATAGTCCGATAAAGTGGGTTTGTGGAGGGTAATACGCACACAGCTACCCGAAAGGGTAGAAAGGTTGTTTCCAATAGACCTTTGGCCCTAAACCTTGTGTAGATATGTTATATTTTTTCTAAAATTACTTAAATGTATGTGAGTACACCCATGCTCAAAGATTCATATGGTACAATAATTATTGGGTGCACCTCTACGAGTAAAATTGGTGGTTCAATCCACTTCTGACGGATTTATAATTTTAAAACTAATATTGATATATAATTTAAAAAATTTAATAAGTTCACGGTAAGAAATAAAGTAAAACACGTGATTCTAGATCCACTCTTATATATATTAATATACCCATACTTTTAAAAAAATCCTGGATATGTATTGGACGGAGTAGTACCTCAAACTTATGTTAGGTTATTCTTATAGTATGAAATAATTTTGTGGACGAAAATTTAGAGGGATGGCTAATAAGGTCATTCTTAGGAGGAGGTTGCAATTGCAATTGCATGTGCTTGATGAGAATTTAGGAGGGACCCACACCAATGATGTGTGGGAAATGCAAGGCTGGCAACACTGAGCTAGCCAGATCATATGGGGGTATGCCTTGGTGGGCTGGAATCTGGATCAGCCCTCCCCCTCCTCCCCCTCCCCGTGGGTCCTACCTTGTCCATTTCCTGATCTCTCTATTTTTTCCTACTAATAACACACATAAAAACAGCAAATGTCGTGACCCAATTAGAATAGCATTGCTGTTGTGGTCCTCCTTGTCTCTTGTGCTCCGTTGAACTCAATCTCCCCCTTATATTCTTTTTTTTTCTTTTATTTTTAACCCGTAATTTTCGAGTATCGCTTTGCGAATCTGACTAATTGTATTCATCGGATCCCGTTGTTTCAATAAAAATGCACTGTTAGATTCACGGGGCCCTGACGCCCTGGAGATAAGGCCGATATGTAATACCTCCAGTGACCTTGCCGGAATTCGAACTGGTGACCTGATAGACTTATCGAACCTTTACCTATTAAGCTACACCTCAAGGCCCTTTTATTCTTCTGCTTTTCCAGTTAGTCATATTCTTTTAAACTATTTGCCTCCTCTAAAACCACTTTAACGTGGTGTTTGTATCAAGTTTTCCTTAGCCTTTTTGTTTAAAATGACTTATTTCAAAACTTAACTATCTAAATAAAGCTACTCCCGCCTCCTACGTTGTTTTAACAAATACAGCATCAAACGAATTTTTTCTTTTTCTAACATCTATTTGGTGCTTGCACATATTAAAGTGCAAGTAAATTCTTTTTATTTCGGGTTGAGGTGTAAGGTTACAATATTTAAATCAATGGTAATTAAAAATTTACTCGTAAGTCGTATTTAATATTTACACTAAAAAATTATGATCAAATTAAAATTACAAATTAAGGTGACAAGATGTACTAAACTTGTATATTTAATGATAAAATATATGTATCATGTATTAGTTAATATAAATTTCGGATACGAGTAAGCTTTTACCATTAATTAACTATAGTAATATTTACTAAATTGAGGCCAGCAAACTATTCTATTCTTCGGTCAGAAAATGAAAGGATAAAGCATTCTTCATCCTTTCAGTTTGATTTAGTTTTTTTGTATTTTTCCTTGATCATTTGAAGTAAGAAAACATTTATAGAAATAAATAAATAAAAACTATACGAGAAATCATTATGACTTTTTTATGATAGGTATTGGAAAAGGCTAAACAAGAGAGGTACCAACATGTTACACTTTAATTGAGCATATATTTCATTTTACTGTAAAAATTTTGAAACCCTAAAAAGGGTTTCTCGGAGAAACTTAGGTGACCACATTGTACCATAGATGGGGAAAAAGTGCATGGGAAAATTGATGGGTTTTAAAGAACTCCAGATATGAAGGAAGACAGTAGTGGATCTAAAATATAGATATTGTTTATTTTCAGTTGAAAATTAAGTTCTAAAATGTGTATTTGATTTTTTCTAATAATTACTCTTTTTTCAACTCCTAAAGAGACGATATTTAGTAGTAGTTTTTCTTTTGGAAACTTACACAAATGTCACCAATAAATCTTAACTTATCAATTTCTTGTGATTCATCATAGACTTGCCAAAATTAACCAACAAAAATTGAAAAACCAAATAATAGAGTTCTTTCTCTCAAAGAATCACATGCAAAAATCACATTTTATATTTTTAAGCGTGATTAGCAACATTAGATACAACACGGAAAGAAAATTTCATGGCAAATAAAGTGATGAAATAAAATAATTTATACAATATTCTAAAAATCTAAACAAAAAAGGAATTTTTTCAATGGGTATAGTTTAGATTCATTGAAAATATATAGATAACTCAATCTACAAAATTTGAGAAAGATTACAGGTGATTTGGACTGATTTCGTATCGAAATTCGTAATTAAATCGAGTTCAATAGGTCTTCTGCGACACATGTATCACGCATGTATCTCACACATATATATATACATGAATATACATATGATACACAATTACAAATATGATACATATGTGATATACAAATAATACACAGTGTGATACACATACCATTTTTTTTTCATGTTCAGCTTTTGCTTCGAATTTTCAAATCAAACTATCTCAAAACTTCACCAAATCATCCCAAAACTGAGATTCAAGCTCCTTAAGTTGTGCCCAGTCTATTCTAATAACATCCACTCAAAACAAAGTAAAATTTTGATATTTTTTTCCTACAAATAGCTAATTGGGTAATTTGGCTGATATTAGTAATAATTTATCAATTGACCAATTTTTGTAATGAGCTACTTATAAATGGACATAGCTGGCAATTCTCTTTTTTCTCCTCTTCGTGGTTTCTTTCATCACATGTTAATTATCAAAAGTAATTACATGCCTAAGTTAATTAATGTTGTCCCCTTGTGATTGCATAAAATATATCTTCGGGACTTTGTTGTCGAACATGATTATGTAACTGCTTTCCTAATGACCATCAATTCATAAGAACAACTGGGTCTGTTTTCTTTATTTCTCCTTAAATTTAACCACAAATATGAAAGAAGAAAAAAAATGTATAATGGGTTAAGTTAAACTTTAATTAGACTATGAAATTTAAACAACTCAACATTGCACCAGAGCAACTAGAATCTTAAGTTTAATTCTCACATTCGATCCTTAACGAAAATTATTATGTGTACTTGGTTTAAAAATTAAATCAAACTCGCATGTAAAAAGCTAATTACATATTTAAAAGCAAGTGAAGGGGAATACTTTAATGTATATCAACGTTTGAATGTGTTGACCGTCAATACTAGAAACTTGAAAGATTTTCACTGTACTATCAAAATTATTCAATTTTTTGTTTCTTATACTTCTCTAGTTAGCAAATTGTCTCGTATTTGCGCTTGTCATTACTCCAAAACTAAATGAATGGACTCTACAAGTCCAAATTCTTTTAGGAAAAGTATCAAAGTTAACCATTATTAACTCATTCTTCCGTAAACCGGTCATTGGTAGATCTGATCAGATCCCGGACACGCGAGAGCCCAACCCGAGGTTCTAGTATAGATAAGGAGTGAAAGTTCATAACATTACTTGGGATGGAAAATATTGGTTGATGCTCTTCTCTTAAAGCAGGCGAGCTTCAGGCTTGGAAAATCAAGAAAAGCGAGAACGGAAACTCTTAGAGCAGCTGGAGCGCAAACAAGCGCGAAAGAAACAGAGCACGAAGCTACCTCTCCCTCCAGCTTGTCAGATTAACCGGGCTACCTATTCAAAAATGAATTAATTATTGCCCTTTGATTTTTTCTAATAACAGACCCTGCTGAATGGGAATTATTTGACAACTTGAGAAGATGTGCTTGTGATCGAAATTCTTCCGCCATGAAAGATGTACTTTGATGTTAACTTTTGCTATAGTGTAAAATTACCATTTAAGTTGGAGCTCCATTTGGAGTGAAGGGCAAAAGCGAAATTGTTTTCCTCCTAATGTTATGGTAATATTTTGACCAAAATTCTAAATGTGTTGACCATTGAACTCCATTTTTTGGAGCTTGAAAATATCTTTACAATCAAATGCCAATTGAAATATGGTCTGCAACAGCTTGCATTGCGCCGTTGGGAAAGAGTATATGTCCAAGGAGAGAGCTTTACCTACCACATGCTGTCACTTCTCTTTTCCACATGATTTAATTCCACAATTTCATTATCACGCTTATTATTCCCATTTTCTTCTGTCCGTTTTGAACTCTTGATCTTCTTTCGTAGGACATCGAAACTTAATGGAACCTTGGAATGACTGATAATATTGCTTATTTTTAAGTGATCAAAGTCCAAATTTTACAATTTTTAACCGTCACTTTTGATGCATGTTAGTAATCCAAATGCTCCTTTGATTAACGAAATATGTGACTAAAATAGTCCCGGCCTATTGAAACTTAACCGCTCAAGTTGACAGATCAATAACTTAACGAAGGAGAGATGATAATAGGTGAATTTTACTATATTTATATCCTAAATAATCACACTTTAATGTTGTTTTGATAATATATAGGATGACAAAATGCTCTTATTAGTATTTTTATTGTGTTATAGGTACACAAGAGTTGAGGAAGGCTATAAGAGCAATTTTGGAGTCAAAAGAAGGTGAAAAAGGCCATTTGTAAAATAAATCAAAAAAATATGCTGGAACAGTTTAGCGGATATGCTACTCAAGTAACCTCTATTTACTTTCAGCATTTCTAAATGCTAAAGTTGTCACTACAATTAGAGAAAGTGTGTTCACCTTGGATTGCCTTAAAGCATTCTTTGTTGTTTGTTGCGGCCAAACGCATATGCGGTCGTCAAGTAATAAAGTGATTAAAAGTCGGATGTCGATCCCACGAGGACTTGTGAGTAACAATTAAATAAACTAGATTCTACTAATTATCTAAACAAGAATTAATCCTAGAAGAATTTTATTCTAAAATAATTAAATAAATAAAAACAAATAATAAACTTTTAACAGAGAGAAATAGCAGATTTTTGTGATATCAATGTAATGAAAACATTTTAGGGTTATGGGCTATCTAACATTCCTATTGTATTCTTCAATTGAATTAACTAACTAATTTATATAGTTTATTGATTGACATGGTTAATATTGCTCATAAGAATATGTCGAGCTCTTACTCGTTTATTCAAGCTAACCTAACGCCTATATGTCTATGGAGTTATAATCAACAAGAATGCATTTATAATTCCTGTAAATAAACCAAGCAGGACAATTAGGTATATGTCTATCCTAACCGCGAATCTGTTTCCCGATGCCCAAGTTCAAGAACTTGCTCTACTCAATCCTATATGCAATATAGAATTTCCACTTTTGAGTTCAACTCTAGATTCGCAGATAGTATTCAATTGGTGATCAAGCGATCAAATAATTAAGTGCAGGATTGAATAAATAAACCAATATGATAAACTAAGAAATCAAAATCAATATCCCAATAACAATAGTCATGAAAGAACCACAACCTTAGAATGTGAAGTTTAGCTCCACATAGACATGGTAGCAAAATAACAAATCATACAAATAAACATAAAAAGACTAAGTTGGTGGAAGAAAAGATGAAACTCGGCCTCCACGGCGGCTCTGTGCTTGTGTTTTTCTCTCAAAAATGTCCTCCTCCCTCAAAATATCATTTTTTTTCATGTATATATACCAAGTAGGGTTGTGCCCAAACAATTATATCTTCTCCAATGTGAAAAAAGGATATTATTCTCGGGTTTGAATAGCGCACTCGCGCATCTGGGTGCGCTAATGGCCGCGCTAGTTGGATAACTTTTTGTCCTGGGCGCGTTAAAACTAGCGCGATCACGCATCTGGGCGCACACGTTTCACCCTGTTTCGTTCAGAATTTGGACAAATGTAAAACATGAAAGTTTTTGCCCATTTAGTTAACTTTCCAACCGTATATTGTGGAGCCAAAATGGAGTTTTGAGCAAAAAGTTATATCAATATTACTAGACAATGCACAATATACCTGTTCGATTCTTCGTTCGCTATAATTATCATCTGTTGACCCTGTCACACCTCTTTTTTACCGCACCCGCGAGGGTGCAAAGAGTTAAATAAATCCCATCTCGATTGTCCTTTAATTGGAAAAACTCTTTGCATCCTTGCGGGTGCGTAAAAAAGAGGTGTGACACTGGGCGCGTTAAAACTAGCGCGATCACGAATCTGGGCGCACACGTTTCACCCTGTTTCGTTCAGAATTTGGACAAATGTAAAACATGAAAGTTTTTGCCCATTGAGTTAACTTTCCAACCGTATATTGTGGAGTCAAAATGGAGTTCTGAGCAAAAATTTATATCAATATTACAAGACAATGCACAATATACCTGTTTGATTCTTCGTTCGCTATAACTGTTATCCGCTGACCCCCAAACGCGATCCCGGCTTGTATCCTTGGGATTTTCCTTAGATTTCAAAATTTCAAATCACTTGAATTCATTCCATAACATCTATATAGCTAGGAATCACTCCTGCAAGGCATGAAACACACAGTTAGTGCAAGACACTAGCGATTAAAACGCAAACTCAACTAAAGTGCAGTAAGTTAGAGTGTAATAAGTGACTAAAATATGTAATTATAGCCTATCATCAACACCCCACACTTAAACATTGCTCGTCCTCGAGTCAACCAAAAATTTACTCTATCTATGAGCACTTAACATATTTAAAGCACACTACACCAATGATTATGGTTGATAACAACAATTAAAGTCTAGCATATGCAATCATCATACACTTCCCTTTACTTATGTCATTCTTCAAAAATATTCAAACAAAGACAATATTCTCACAACAATTCTAGCCTCATAAACCGACTCAATATCACAATGCACTCATGGCTTGAACACCCAATATCCTAGAGAAGTCTAATAATGTTACCTATCCTTCGTGAAACCATGTGCCCTCACAACCAAGGCGAGAGAGTAAGTTGAATCTACACATTCGAATCCCATGATCAAATATATTTTAAGGAGGCATATATATCAAAGAAAATATCGCTCACCCTCACAAAAGAAGTCACATGCATGTAATTGGTACTATATGCTTGCCTTTAATGTAAATCTCTACTAATGTAGGCTCGCTCGATCTAAAACCAATTAGAACTTTTTCATGGTTGTAATGTGGGCTAAGGAACGGGTAGAATATATTTAGGAATTGTGACTAACCCTCCTAAGTACTTCAACACACCACATAATGAACTAAGCGTGAATTCTTCAATCTACTTCACTTTCACAAACAATATTACCCCAAAAATGCTCCCTTATTCTTTAAGCATTACATTAATTCATACCCACGATCAAGAACAAGACAACAATGTATTCATCTCTATTTTTTTAAAAAAATTATTCTTTTTTTTTTAAATTTCTGCTAGTGGTGTATTATTTTACAAAACAAGTGCACATTTCTTTCCTTTATTGGTTTCACTCAAAAGCCACCCTACACTTAGTTTCTTCTTACTTCTTTTAGCGCATATCTCACAATTAAAGTGATTTAAGAGGAAAATGGATCAAAACAATATCAATTAAGAATGAAAATGGTATAGGCTTGTAATGTGTGTATCAAATAAAAGTCTATAGGCTCAAAAGAGTTGACTATGGATAAATTTTATTTGTGGTAAGCAATTAAGCTTAAAAAGATCAAAGAAAGCCTAAAATCATTTTTCAAAACATCACTTAAAATTTCGCTTCAACTCACATACCGGGTAAGTTCAAGACACAAGTACAATACATGGATTACATAAAAAAAACTCACTACACATGGCACATGACTCACTAAGGACGATCCCATTTCGATTCTCAACAAATGCAAGTATTCACGGAGCCACAAGATATTAAGCATTAAGCATAAAGTGAATATAAGTCAAGAAAACGAGACATAGGCATCACAAGACATGTTATCCAATATATAAGGTATCATTAATAATTTCAAATCATAGGGAAGATACTACACGTGCCAAAGCCTAAATATGTTGCTATCAAACAAGTCAGGGGCGCCTAGGTTCATCATTATTCCTCCATTTATCCCTAAATTTTAATCTACTCAAAAAGTAAAATAAAAATACTGCTACCCGATTCAAACTACATCCCATAGAAAAGAACCGTTGCACAAAGAAAAACCATGGGGGATTATTGCTACCTAAAAAAAAAAACTAAAAGACACATTTTTGGATATTTTTTTTCGATTTTTCACCCTTTTTCAATTTTTTTATTAGACCATAATCCCTCAAGAAAGTTGTCCACAAAATTTATCATCGAGAAAAGTCCAAAATTTTCAATTTTTTTTCTTTTTGATTTTATATTTTTTTCTTTTTTTTAAATTACTACACTAAGAACGATTACTATAACTAAGCTAACATAGCATAGAAAATTACCCAGACAATCTCCTCACCCCACACTTAAAATTATGCAATGTCCTCAATGTACACTAAAATAATAAAAGTGTAAAAGAGACTCCATGGTAGGCGAAAGGCCGAAGCATTAGCAGCTCACATGATACTCAGACTTCTCCCAAGTATGATCATTTGTGCGGTCACCCCACACTTATTTTAACCACATAGCTCACTTTTGCATACTTCTAGTGGCTTTTTTTCTATGCTCATAATTCTACAAAAAAAAAGATAATAAGATTAAAAATAAATAAATAAATAAAAGAAAAAATAAGAATAAAAGAAAGAAGTAAAGTTGGGTTGCCTCCCAACAAGCGCCTAATTTAAAGTCGCGGCACAACTTGAACCAATTTTTGTCTCCACCTTAAACTTATGAATTGTACCCCTAACATGGCATCCAGTCTGTAGCTATGCACCGTTGGTGGGGCTACAAGGATAACCTGGCCAAGTAATAAATTTTTAACTCTGCACCTTTTGGCCTTTAGATGAGGAATGTAATTTTTCCTTTTTGGAACAACAAATTCAAGAATATAGGCGCTCTCATCCTCACTCTTTGACCCCTTCATTGGCTCAGATGGTTCGATTACTATCTTACTATCTAAACACAATGTGAAAAAATAATTGGAATGAGGTCTAATGCGCTCTAACTCATGAACTTTACTACTATTTGCATCCCCATATTTACACACACTCAATTCTCCCAAAGTAATATTATCTACTCCTTCACATAACTCTAGAGCACTCTTCTCCATATTAGGATCCTCAAGAAAAATAGGGTCTAGTGATTGGTATTTTCGTTTTAGCTCCTCAATTTGTTCTAGAAGAATTTTTTTTCAGTTTCACACAACTCATTATTAATTTGTTGTGTGTTACACGCATCAACCTTTGTGCTTAAATCTGCTACAACCAAGCCAAAATTATCAACTTGATGTGCAAGTTCATCTCTCTCTCCGTAGACCAATCATTTACCAACGTTGTTAGAAGACAACGCCGTTCCTCATATTCCCTTAATCGTGAATATTCTTCCCAATACTAACCCTTACTCCCATATTCAAATTCAGATCTCCAAGAATTCAGGCCATGACAAGACCAAAAATACGAGCCATAAAAGTCTTTTGTCAACCAAGCGTCTTCATCAATAGTCTTACCTCCGCATATTTCATCCCCAGATGTCATGCTGAGTGAACTAGGAACACATTAAGAGAAAAATATCAAATATTTGTAAAAATAAAAATATATACAAAAAGGATAAAATTAAAAGTCTAATCTTGAAAAACAACTAATTTCTAAGTCCCCGGCAACGACGCCAAAAACTTATTGCAGCCATATGCACACACAAGTATACGCGGTCGTCAAGTAATAAAGTGACTAAAAGTCGGATGTCGATCCCACGAGGACTTTTGAGTAATAATTAACTAAATTAGACTCTCTTAATTATCTAAACAAGAAGTAAACCTAGAAGTATTTGATTCTAAACTAATTAAATAAATAAAAACAAATAATAAACTTTTATCAGAGAGAAAGAACAGATTTTTATGATATCAATGTAATGAAAACGATCTAGGGTTATGGGCTATCTAACATTCGTATTGTATTCATCAATTGAATTGACTAACTAATTTATCTAGTTTATTGGTTGGCAGAGTTAATATTGCTCATAAGAATCTGTCGAGTTCTTACTCGCCTATTCAAACTAACCTAACGCCTATATGTCATGGAGTTAGAATCAACAAGAACGCATTTATAATTTCTGTAAATCAACCAAGCAAGGCAATTAGGTATATGTTTATCCTAACCGCAAATCCTTTCCCCGATGCCCAGGTTCAAGAACTTGCTCTACTCAATCCTATATGCAATCTAGAATTCTCACTTTTGAGTTCAACTCTAGATTCGTAGATAGTATTCAATTGGTGATCAAGCAATCAAATAATTAAGTGCAAGATTGAATAAATAAACCAATATGATAAACTAAGAAATCAAAATCAATATCCCACCAACAATAGTCATGAAAGAACCACAACCCTAGAACGTGAAGTTTAGCTCCACATAGACATGGTAGCAAAACAACAAATCAAATAAATAAACATAAAAAGACTAAGTTGGTGGAAGAAAAGATGACACCCGACCTCCACGACGGCTTTGTGCTTGTGTTTTTCTCTAAAAAATGCCATCCTCCCTCAAAATACTATTTTTTCATGTATCATACCAAGTATGGTTGGGTCCAAACAATTATACCTTCTCCATTGTGAAAAAGTACATTTTTCTAGGGTTTGACAAGCGCGGTTGCGTATCTGGGCGCGCTAATGACCGCGCTAGCTGGACAACTTTTTGTCCCGGGCGCGCTAACACTAGCGCGATCGCGCATCTGGACGTGGACTTCTCACCCTGTTTTATTCGGAATTTGGAAAAACGTAAAACATGAAAGTTGTAGCACTTTGACTTTCCAACCATATATTGTGGAGACAAAATGGAGTTCTGAGAAATAAGTTATATCTATTTTACTAGACAATGCACAATATGCCTGCTCGATTCTTCGTTCGCTCTAACTATCATGCGTTGACCCCCAACTGCGATCCCGGCTTGTATACTTAGGTTTTTATTCAGATTTCAAAGCTTCAGATCACTTGAATTCATTCCATAACATCTATATAGCTCGGAATCACTCCTGCAACGCATAAAACACACAGTTAGTGCAAGATACTAGCGATTAAAGCGCAAAATCAACTAAAGTACAGTAAATTAGAGTATAATAAGCGACTAAAATACATAATTATAATCTATCATCACTGTTGTAGGTGAAATATGGAACTGACCGAGTCTTGTGCACCCTTCCACACATGTATCAGGTTCTTTCTCAACCTTTACTTTCCATTAATTTCCTTGTTCCTCCTTTTGTCCTGTTTTAACTGATAACAGCTTCATTGAGCAACTCGTACAAGGAGGCACATCAGTGGGGACAAGACTGAATACAAAGAAAGGGTAAGTGTTCCAGTATTAAGGTTGTGTTGTGGTCAATTTCAGCCACCCAACCTCCATTATTGGTATGCAAAGGTGGAGGGAGCATTCTAGCTGCTCAATCCTTTAAATTTGTTTCTTTAATATTTCTTATTGTGTCATCCTTTTGTATATCCAACTTCAGCCATGCCATATGTTTTGAGTTGTGGTTATATTATGTTCATTCTCCATAGGTTTGACATTAAAATTGCTGCAGCGGTGTCAGAGGAAACAAACCTACCATTTGTAACTGCTGAAAACAAGTTTGAAGCACTGATAATCTCATGATTCTTGAGTTTATTGTTTGTAATTGGAGGTACTGGTTGCTTGCTCATTATTTTGATATAATAGGCGGGCAATCGCAACTGATGTTTAGTGTTTAACAATTCTGGCATTGGCATATTGCTCATGATGCATTTGTTGAAACCAGTGGAGATGTTTGCCAGAAGTTAACCGCGCTAACTTTTATGTTCTCACGCAGGCAATAGATATGGGGTGGGGTGGAGTGAAGTCTATTTTATCTCTGATTGTGACTAATTTGTGGTTTCTACACCTCACCATTCTTCTTGGAAATTTTAAAAGCAAGTGCATTCATCATTGTTTTGGTATCATTGATAGTTTAGATGCACCGTATGTGTGATGCTGTAGTCTAAAGTAGTTGGATGGGTTTACAGTATCTCAGCTTAATGTTTAGATGATCTAACAAAATTATTGTTAAAGAACCAAATAAGGGACCTGACATACTTGGTACACAGCTCAATCAACAGACTCAAGCTTATGTGAGTTGCTATGACTTCAGAAGATAAAGAATACACATCAACCTGATCCCTTTGGGTTTTCTGACAGCAGTACGAAGTCAACTGTCTATAGCTGGAAAGTGACTGCTTGCACTGTACATGCAAATAGTGCAACACAGTACAATAGTCACTCCTTATTGACCAACAAAGTGATTACATCATTCAACTAATGTCATCCAAGTTATATTAAAAACGAATTTACAACAAAACATCACTTGAACACTTTGAGAATTTATTCGAGCACTTCAAGCATCTAACACTCAAGCATTCAATTCTTAAGTGCATCAAGACCAAAATACAACACTACTATGGATCAGTTCCCAAAGCAAGTCTCTTGTATGCCTATAGTTGAGTTGTAACTTTGTAGTTGTTCTTCATCGTAATTCCTACTTTGCTTATCTAGAAGCTTAAATTAGGAACCCCTTGAAAATCATAAACCTTCAGTGTTTGTGTCGTGACTAGAGTCAGTCATGAGTTGAAGTTTTTGTAATAGATGTATTGCAAAGTGGCTTGTAATAGGTGTATTACAAGTTGGCGAGGGATTAAGAGCTTAATTACTAAATTGCATAGGTTGTTATAAGTTTGCAGCTCGTAGTGAAGTTGAAATCCTACCATATGCGGTCTGTAAAATTGCTAGGGGATGTATCTGATAATCTAACCTTGGTACCCTCTTCTACTTTACAAGTTTTAAGCTCTATATTAGTGTAAAAGTTTTGTAGTCGCTCATGCTCGTCACATGTTCAAAGTACATGCTTGCCTGCAGCAATTTTTACTGCTACTTTTCCTGCATAGTTAGGACTGAACTGACAAGAATAATTTAAAAATGAAGAAATTTTACTGATTGCTGATATGCTTGCTGTCTATTTCAGAAAATTGATTACGATAATGCTGCTACATTTGCCAAGAAAGCACACGAGGAGGGAACTAGTTTGAAGGTAATGATAGTTGTCAATTATGTTTAGGGGGTCAATTGTTTTTTTCATAATAAAAAATTGACGATATTTAAATCTGTAGGATGCTGCTGCTCTCAATCTAGGAGTCCTCAAGTGTGAAGAGTTTGATCAAGTTGTAGTTCCTGAAAAAATGATTGGTCCAACTGGCTGATCGATCAGCTCCATTAATTCTATCTAATGGGAAGAGGACCATGGCTGCAGGTGCAGCATATTAGTTGTTTTCGTTTTGTCCATCAGATTCAACTAGCATATTGGTCAAGTACAATGTCTCAAAAAGTTGGAACTACCTTTCTATTTTAGCAAAATGAGTTGTGTTAGAAAATCACATTTAGGCTATATAGCTAGTTTTGGTTAAAATTTGAAGTCACAGTTTGGGTAGTTTTTCCTAATCTAAATTTACACCGCGTAAAGCTCATTAAAGGTGGAAGCAATCCCCTTTTATAATTCTTTTCATTTTTAAGGTTCAAACCTGCTTAAATGTGTAACAATTTTATTCATCCCACCATTATAAGCTCACTTGTCTTTGCATCATTAAAAATATAGGTCATAGTCGGCTTTTGACTAGGTGGGTTGGGACAGCATCAGCTACTTTCTGCCTGGAAAATGTATAGAGCCGCAATTCGCAGGTTATGTTCACTTAACAAAATGCTTTCACTTCATCTGATAGTGATAGGTGAATGAATCTCACTTATCCCGCTTGTTATTACATTTAAATACTCAAAATATTACAAAAAGACACATTCTTATAAAAGCTTTATATGTTCAATTTAAGAGGTAGAATTCCATTTTCTTTTTCTCTTCGATATTCATTTTGTCTAACATAGCATAGAAAAGCTTTTCAAGAACAAGACTTTTTTGGGGGGCTTAACTTTTTAATACTCGACTAAGAGTAAAGAACTTCTCAGTTAATTGACATAGAATTTTTTCAGCGAAATAAAGTTTGATCTTTCGTGTTATTTTAAGGGTTTGACATTAATGGATGAATTTTATTCATAAAATAACAAATAACCGAAATGGAACTCTTCTTGAAAAGATAAACAAATGGCTAATGCGCGCACGCGTCGTTTTTCTATCCAAAAATTAAGATAATGTCCTATTTCTATACGTAAATGTAAAAATAAGGTAGCATCTACCGAGCTTTAAAACTAAAAAGAATTAACCTACCAGCTCGTTTGGATAGTTGTTACCCATTATATTGTATCGTATTGTTACTTTAAATACGATGTTTGTCTTGATTGTTACTTAAATTTTATTGTATCGTATCGTTAATGTTGTTACATAACGACGAAATGTGTCACTTCATGTAACGACCGATTTGATGTGATCGCGTCGGTATCTTGTCTTTTTCTCTCAATCTCACCCTTCATTATTATCAAAATAATTTTATTTTATTATTTACCCTACCTTTTTATATAATAATTTTATTGGTTTTTTAAGTATATTCATGCTCGGGTGAATGTGAAATGGAGTGAAAATGAAATATTTGGGTTTCATTTGAGATTCTCTCCTTGATGAAGGGACATTGTCCCATATTGGAAGAGGAAGAGGTTTCATATAAGAAATTGATCATCTTATAGCTCTTAAAGAGTGGAGAAGAAGGTAAGTCTCGCGTCGTCGTCGATCGCTTGGCTTCGGCTTTGGTCAATTGATTGATTGATTTTTTTGGACCAAATTTATTTGTAATGTTATTAAATATTCGTTTTAATAATAAAATATTAATATTAAATCCAAAAATATTAATATTAAAATTCAATCGTTTCCATTTTTCTGTTTTCAATTTTTGTAACAGAAAATTAACTGCCCTCTTCAATTTTTCCTCTTTATTATTGAGTAAGTAGGTATTTATGTTATGATATTTATACTACGATCATTTTGCATAAACAGCCATTCTAAAGAGTTGCACCTCTTCAGATTTCAGCTCAATATTGGCTATAAATACAAGTCCATTCTCTCAAATTTTTCATATGATTTTCTCAGTTTTTCCTGCTTCTTCTGCATTGTTTTAACTTCAAAGAAAGCAACAGTAAGTGTGATTTGCTATCAAACTTTGTGTTAGCTAAAACACTGGGATTTGAAGTACCACTACACCAATCTGTAATTCGGTCTATCCTAGGAGGAAATAATCCATAACTTTGGTTACTGGAAGGGGATTAAATTCCTTAAGGAAATACTGTGAATTCAGTGTGCTCGGATTAACTTTTGTTTTATATATATTTTTGTTTATGTTATTTTATTTTCTCTAGAATTATTTTACAAATACAGTATACTAACAAGCTTAAGAAATTTAATTATTTTCTGTATTTTATTATATTCACTGTTCTGAAGATTAAAACCTTTATGTTTTTCTACTCCGTTGGAGATTAAAATCTACGTGATTTTTAACGTGTGATTGTGTCATTCTTTTACAGAAATGACTAATGACAACGGAAATCAAGCTATTCCGATGGTGATTACAAATGCGTCGACAAGCCTAACACCGGCATTGGCACCAACAGAAAAACTCAAAAAACAAATTGGGTTAGATTTCAAGTGGTGGATGTTGAAGATGTTCTTCTACTTAACTACTTTAAGTGTGCGGAAGCCCATCAAGGAAGTTGTTCCTGTTCTGCCCGATGAAACTCCAGAGAATGATGCTTTCTCGTGATTGAGGCGTGGAAGCATTCTGATTTTTTGTGCAAGAATCATGTTCTTAGCAGACTGGAGGACAGTTTGTATAATGTCTACTACTATGTGGAGACATCAAAAGAATTGTGGACTGCGCTTGAAAAGTAATAAAAACTGAAGATGTCGGGTTGAAGAAATTCGTTGCCGCCAAGTTTTTGGACTACAAAATGGTAGATACCAAGTCTGTTATTACCCAAGTCTAGGAACTGCAAGTGATTATTCATGATCTCCTTGTTGAAGGCATAAATCAAACTAATACTGATATTGAAGTAGTAATCTTAGTATTTTTACAAATAGAGTTTTCATTTAAGGTCTTGTCATCAATGAAGCATTTCAAGTAGCAGCGCTGATTAAGAAGTTGCCTTCTTTGTGGAAGGACTTCAAAAACTACTTGAAACACAAACGCAGGAGATGTCGCTTAAAGATCTTATTGTTTGGTTGAGAATAGAAGAGGACAACAAAGCTGCTAAAAAAAGAGGTCATGGAAACTCAACAATAATGAGAGCAAACATTATTGTGGATACTTCTCAAAATAAGAGAAAGATGAAGCAAGTTTCTGGATTGAAAAGCAACCCAAGCAATAAGCGGTTCAATAGGAATTGATATAACTGTGGGAAAGCTAGACACAAATCTACCGAGTGCCGTGCTCCGAAGAAAGATAAGAAGAAGGGCCAAGCAAACATGGTTGAAAAGCATGAAGATGTTGATGGCTTGTGTGCTATGCTTTCTTAATGTAACCTGGTGGAAAATCCTAAGAAGTGGTGTATTGATTTTGGAGCCACTTACCATGTTTGTGCTATTAGGGAAGCCTTTGCAACATATGCTCCTGTTGGACCCGAAGAGACACTTTCTGTGGGAAATGTTGCAACAGCCAAGATTGAAGGATGTGGGAAGATCTTTCTAAAGATGACTTCTGGAAAGGTGGTAACTTTGAACAACGTCCTTCATGTTCCCGAGATTAGGAAGACTTTAGTCTCTTTTGAACTTCTTGTTAAGAACGGTTTTAAGTGTGTTTTTGTATCTGATAAGGTTGTAACAAGTAAGAACGAAATGTTTGTAGGAAAAGGTTACCTCACTGAGGATATTTTCAAGGTGAATGCAATGGTTATTGAGAATAATTATAAAATATAAGCTTTATCTTACTTACTTGAGCCAAATAAATTATGGCATATACGTTTGGATCATGTCAATTATAAAACTGTCACGACCCAATTCTTGAACACGGTCATGATGGCGCCTCTCATGAGACGAGGCTAGCCAGAACAACGCAAACACCTCTTTTTAAATAATTATTTAACATGAACAAATCTAAAACATGTTCAAAATATTCATAAATGCGGAAACAACGATAATAATTAGGGAAACCATCCCGACACAGCCCAAATCGGGGTGTCACAAGTCATGAGCTACTACAGAGTTTGCTATATGTCTATTAAGTATTGTCACACCTCTTTTTTACCGCACCCGAGAGGGTGCAAAGAGTTTTTCCAATTAAAGGACAATCGAGACGGGATTTATTTAATTATTTCAGAGTCGCCACTTGGGAGATTTACGGTGTCCCCAAGTCACCGGTCAAATCCCGAATCGAGGAAAAGAATGACTCTATTTAACAGTCCGCGAACCAGAAATCCGGATAAGGAATTCTATTAACCCGGGAGAAGGTATTAGGCATTCCCGAATTCCGTGGTTCTAGCACGGTCGCTCAACTGTCGTGTTCGGCTTATCTATCTGCTTTTTACAGTTATGTACTTAGTGCAAATTAATATCCCTTTACCGCCTTTATTATTTATTATGATTTACGAAAGAGAAAGTTGCTTAAAAATATGTTTTCGAATCACGTCACATGAAATGCACCCGGATTCTCACCACATTTTTATTCAACATTTTGGGGTTTGGATTTGGGTCACATGAAATGCACCCCCATATTTAAGAGGATAGAATCAAAATATATGTCTGGAGCAATTACTTATTTACACTTTCGAGAAGGACGCGATATTCGCTAGGAAACGACACATCTCGAAATCTAAGTATGTCATATGTACGTTTATGAGGGCCTTGCGATTTGTGTAACTATTGGGCGAGGCGCACCTCTAGTTCAAATCTAAAGCGAACTACATCCCACTGTATTTTACTTAGGAGTTGATTCCAAATTATTTAAAACTTGCTACGAACCACACCACATGAAATGCGCCTGTGGTTCCCGACACGCTTTATTTAATCTTGTTCAAAGTTGGGATCGGGTCACATGAAATGCACCCCCGACTCCTTTAATCTAATTACGTCATTCGGTTGAATAATAACTCACCAGCTCCTACAAGGTGACAAAATCCTACTCAACTACAACCCGATTCGAGCAAACACACGATTAATTAGTTAAGTGAGTAGGTTTGAGTCTATGGTGGACAATTATAGGGAAAGAACTCGCTTTGAATTCAAATAATCCTCAAAGAGCTAATGTCCTATATTCTTTGCAAGTTCAAGATATCATTATTCACGGGTGTTCGAATCCTCTTAGGCTTCTTCTTAACCAGATGATTAATCTCAATTTCAACACAAGATTGGGTACTAGCAGTTTTGGAAATCTTATGTCATGGGATTTATTTCATAAACTGAACCTAGAAATGAATCAATGAAGTGAACCAATCCATTTTAAACAGGCTAATACATTCTAATGCTTGTAATAGGACTAAATTAACAGCATCGAATTAATTCTTTATTTCAGATTTAATTTCCATGTCAAGCAAGCCACAATTAAACATTTTGTTCTAGTAAAAAACTAAAAGAGTGTTCATATGACTATAACAATCCGACAATCCCTGATTACAGTTCGAACATTCCTTAATTAACAACAACTGAAGGTAATTCTGTCAACAATAAAATGTGCTAAGGGAAATCACTCAGATGAATCAAACAGTACTTTATTTACTGCCAGTTTGAGGGGTGCACTGAGATGAGCTAGGACTGTGTACCTGGAAAATTTTCGAGACAACGAAGATAGAATAGGATCAGCAATGTCAACGATATGAACAACAACAACAACAGCGCAACAGTACACCAGATCAACAACCAACCAGTCAACCAGCAAGCAACACAAACAGCCCAAAACAATCCCAAAACAGTGCTGCCAGTGACCAAATACAGCACTGCCAGTGGCTCGACACTTTCAAACTCAGCAAATAACACACAATCAACCTCAGCACACCAATGACAATCGACTCCAGCAAATCAATGACAAACAACTTCAACAACCAATGACAATCGACTCCAGCAAATCAATGACAAACAACTTCAACAACCAATGACAAACGACCCTAAAAGCTTTGCTGGAGATCTCTGTGAGCTTCAACTATGAACCTAATGAAACAGTGACTAAAGATTCAGTGGCAGAACCAAGAAGAACCCAAACTCCCCAGTCTATCACTATGTTTCCAGAATATTTCTCCAACAAACACTATCACTGTGTATGTCTCCTATTCAAGTGGATATCAGAAAAATCCCTCAGAGTTTGTGTGTGTAGGAATGTCTATCTCTATCTCCCGTCTCTAAGGCATGTATGTCTCTTCTTATAGTTGAGACCAGCAGCTCCTAAGGTTACTCCCCCCATGTCAGAGGCTCCATTTGCCCATACCTCTCTCTGTTTCCAGCACTAAGAACTGTCTAAGTGTGGGCTTTAGTAAATAAAAATGTGAAATGCAGAACCTGGTGGAGTGCCCTGCTGTAATAGCAGGCTCCACTAGGCTGTCTTATGGGTGAGGGATTAAACAAATGGACTTATTCAACCCTAATACTACATTCCAGAATCCAACAGCCAACAAACCCAATGGTGACTTGCAACCATGCTAACATTATCTAGTATAGTGAAATCTACGAAATTAAGCGACGATATTCAATCAACACATAACATAGCAATGATAACAGTTAGCCGATAAAACAGTGAACTTAAAAATCTCGGCAACAATTGAAACTAAGTATTCGACGACGCTAATCGACGCGAGTTCGTATCCTATAATTAACATATTCCAATGAGCAATACAGGAGAGCAATTTGACCAAACCAAAAGGTCTTGGAGATGAAGAATGAAAATTCGAAACAAAACAGAAGAATGAATGAACAATTAAAACACACAGAGCACAACAATATATAAAACAGAAGAAAATTGAAATACCTTATGAAGGCAATCCGAAATCGAACAAACCCGGGCTTACACGGACTTGAAATTGCACTTTTGAAGTAAACATGCTTTAATTGAAGTGTTTTTCAAAGGAAAAACACTCCAATTAGAGCCTATTGACTCCAAATACTGTTGATTTGGACGAAATCCCAAGTTTCCTAGAATCTAGGGTTCTTAGGCTCAAATTGGGGTTCGAACATTTCTGGTTAGATTCGAACGAAACCAGGGTTGGTAGGGGTGTGAGGGTGGTCTGGAGGGGCTAGGGTATGAGTTTGGGGTGATTTGGCGTTGGCTTGAGTTTGACTCGAATCTTCAAATGAAGATTCGAGGAGCTCCGGAGTGATTCGAGGTAAATGAAGGCTGGATTCGTAATGGGGGAGGTGAGGGGAGTATTTGGTGTTAATTTGGTGGCCATTGGCCTACCGGAACCGCCGTGAGGCGATTTCCGGCAGGCGGCGCAACGGTGGTGGACGGCGGAGCGAGGTCCGGTCTCTGAAGACCTTTGGGAGATGAAGGGAGAGGGGGGGGTCTGGCTTGGGGGGGCGGGGTGCGTTTGTGAGATTATATATGATTTAAGAGGTTAAATCCTGATCGTTGGATCAAACTTGATCAACGACCAGGATCTCCTCCCATAACCAAACGGTGTCGTTTGGTTAAATTATGGCCTGGTGCATCTGGGATTTATCGATTAATCTGGACCGTTGGATAATAAAATCCAACGGTCCAGATCAAACGTTACATTAAGCTGATGCTGGGGTGAATATTGGGCTGGACGGATGAGGGGTTTGGGCCAGTTTTGTGGACTAAAACATGGCCCAAGTCTGCTCTTCATACTACATTCCATGATGTATTATATATTATATGTATATGTGTATATATATATATATATATATATACATATATACTAACCTATAACACAACTGTTTTACTACAATTATCCCACATAATTACATATCACTTAAATGTAAACCGTATAATTTTGATATTGAACACTAAAAAAATGCAACACATAATGTATATATTTTTTTGTATTTTACTAATTTAAACAAATAAACACGCACACAAAAATGCAGATTTAAGATAAAAATAACACAAAATCACAAAAATCATGCCCAACACGACACTATTTTTATTTTGAATTTTCTGGGAGTACTTCTCAGGTAAGGCAAAAATCACGTGCTCACAGCTGCCCCTCTTTGCGCGTAAACATGCAGAGTTTTCGTGCAAAGATAAGTGAGCGGATATAAGCGATTTTGCCCATTCGAGTACTCCGTATGAAGCATTTTGGAAAAGTTTTGACCGAACCTTGCTTCAAAGGTCTCCTACATATCCCTGGCTAAAAGGGAATCAGGTCAATGTAGTTCGGGAAGTTTTGGTAGCTGGGACTACCATGACTGTTGCGATCTCGCTGTTACTGCTGTTACTGCTGTTACTGTTGTTACCGCTGTTGCCACCGCTTAGCTGATCTCCTTGTTACACCGTACCAAGCAACAAAAACAAAAAGCTAGACTAAATTACAGTACTACAAGTTCTTATCTATCCTTTTTAACTTGATCTTGTCGCGCTCCTTGCCATCCTGTCTGACTCGGTGTTCCTTCTGACGCTTCTTCTCTTCTGCCAATTGTTATTTCGGCCTATCTTGATTGCCGAATTCCGACCATTGTTTCCTTCTTTATGATCTTTGAACTATTCTCCTTCGCAATCTGAGTCTATCTGTTCTGATCCTTGTTGCCTCCCTCTGCTTACGAACTTGGATTCATGCCGGAGATTTCTGTTACATTCAACTGCTTTCCTCAACCAAATTAAAATAGATCGCCACTCCATTCTCCGGCGGGCTCCCTGACTTCAACCACTACTTCAAAAATAAAATCGCCACTCCATTCTCCAGGGCGGGCTCCCTGACTTCAACTACTACTCAAAAATAAAATCGCCACTCCATTCTCCAGGCGGGCTCCCTGACTTCAACCACTACTCAAAATAAAATCGCCACTCCATTCTCCAAGCGGGCTCCCTGACTTCAACTATAACTTCAAAATTAAATCGCCACTCCATTCTCCAGGCGGGCTCCCTGACTTCAACTACTACTTCAAAATTAAATCGCCACTCCATTCTCCAGGCGGGCTCCCTGACTTCAACTACTACTTCAAAATAAAATCGCCACTCCATTCTCCAGGCGGGCTCCCTGACTTCAACTACTACTTCAAAATAAAATCGCCACTCCATTCTCCAGGCGGGCTCCCTGACTTCAACTACTACTTCAAAAATAAAATCGCCACTCCATTCTCCAGGCGGGCTCCCTGACTTCAACTACTACTTCAAAAATAAAATCGCCACTCCATTCTCCAGGCGGGCTCCCTGACTTCAACTACTACTTCAAAATTAAATCGCCACTCCATTCTCCAGGCGGGCTCCCTGACTTTCAACTACTACTCACTGATTTCATCCTATCTTGATTACATTCCCTGCCTCTTGTACCATTTCCTTCTTCCTGCATTGCCTCTCGGACCACCTTCTCTTCTGAATTATCCTGTCTTGGAATTGCCTTCCCCTGGGTCGTATTACTTTTCTCCTAGCTGCTGGGGATATTTTTTGAACTGTTTACTTGCCTGCTGGGGATGATGCCGCTGAGGAAGCATTCTTTGTTTCCTTCACCCCTCATTCTCTTCCTTCTTCCCATACCTCCTGTGGGACTCACGCTTTTGCCTCCTCGGGCAACTTATGGAATGTAATACTGCTGGGGGAATCTCGAAGCCATTGTTTCATTTTTCCAACAACTGCTGGGGATGATACCAGGCTCAAAGATCATCCCATCTTGTGTTGCTTTCTACCCTTATCCCCTGGGTCTTTGCTTTCAAGAAAATTTTCGCAACAGGAGAAAATTTTCTGCCCCAGTTTGATAAACTTCTGGACGGTATGCTTTTCTGCCAACGAACCCTCTTTTCCTGCTTTTAAATCAAAGAAAAATTGTTAGTTTCAAAACGCGGTGAGTGGTCGTGCCACTCTTGTTGGGGCCATTTTCTTTTCTCTTTCAGCTGCTTGGCCTCTCTCGAACTTTGAGGGCGACGTTGACGCTTGCTGGGGACGATGCTCTTTCCACGAACGACCTCTCATCTTTCCTTTTATTCCAATCTTTGGTTTGATCCGACTCTTTTTAGCCGGTGATCTGTTGCGTGAAATCATCTTTCGGACGTGCCACATGTGTCCATCATACTCCATAATTCTTGCGAACCTTCCCATCAGCCTGTCATCCCAATCTTACTATCGTAACGACTTCTGTCTTATTGCCTCGTTCCACGCCTATTCACTTTCAATATACTGCTTTGGGAGACTTGGTAGTAAGCTTTGAAAAATCAATTTTCGAAAATGAAAGAAAAGAAAAGAATATTGACCGCAAATGACAAAAGAAGAAGAAAAACTTTTCTGAACTCAAAAATAGGAAAACTTATCTGAATGTGTGCCTGATCCAATGGTTATGCCGCGCCTTTGAGATTAAACTACCCGGTCTATTCATGTCAATCACTTTCTGATGCCGCGTTCTGCTAGAGGTAAACGGATGTCCCAACCTTGTCTCATGCAGACATCTTGTAACCATCTCGTCCTGTCACCTCACGGTGCCCTTCAAAGGGTTTTCACTAATGAGATTCTCTCATTTCTCTCTATCTCCCGTCGCCTTAAGGTGCCCGTAAAGGTTTTCACCGTAAGACTCTCTCATTTTATTTCTCTCAACTTCCTTCGCCTTAAGGTGCCCTCGAGGGTTTTCACCGTTAAGACTCTCTCATTTACGCTTTCTTTCCCTGCGGCGGGGTATCACCCCTGAGATTCCCTCTAGAGCGTTATCCCCTTTCGGCTTGTGCATCCTGGATTCAATCGAGGGTCGGGATGTCACTCTTGGCTTTCATTCACATGGCTTGGCACTTCTCAAATACTGATCGAGAGGTCTTTCTGGTTCTTAATATGGTTTCTGCGCGTGAGGCTGAAGAAAGGGGTTTAGCCTCAACGGTTAGCTTATTACAACTTTCGGAATCCACACTATCTTTCCGACGAAACAATGACTTCTGCCCCAGTTTTGTTGCTTGGGGGATTTTTGATTTTTATTTTATTATGACCGAGCCGTGTGGCGCCTACGTATCCTTCTTGAGGAATCAGGTCGAACGTAGTTCACTTTTTCTTGTATTCTTTCTTTGTTTCCTTTTTCTATTTTGTTACACATCTTCCTTGATGATTCCGAAAGAGGGTATATGAAAGAATAATTAGGGCTCAAAGGGGGAAACAAAGGTTAAAGTGTTTGGGTAGTAGAAAAATTGCCTCTGTCATTTCATTCTCCGAAAAATGCCAAATACACACAAACGAAACCAAACGTTGACAAATGCATTAAAGAATTACACGTAATATCTCTTGACTGCATCAGAATTGATAGCCATATCGGTGCATCTTCCCTCAACATCGGTTAGGCATAGAGCGCCGTTGGATAATACTCTAGTCACCACAAATGGTCCCTGCCAATTTGGAGCGAACTTGCCTTTCGCTTCGGCCTGATGTGGTAGAACTCTCCTCAGCACATGCTGTCCCACTTCAAATTTCCTGGGACGTACCTTCTTGTTATACGCTCTCGCCATTCTCTTTTGATATAATTGGCCGTGACATACTGCTGTCAACCTCTTTTCATCGATCAAGCTCAATTGCTCTAATCGGGTTTTGACCCACTCATCATCGTCAATCTCAGCTTCAGCGACAATTCGGAGGGATGGAATTTCAACTTCTGCGGGTATTACTGCTTCAATCCCGTATACCAACAAGTAAGGAGTTGCACCTACCGAAGTCCGGACGGTAGTGCGATAACCCAACAGCGCAAATGGCAACTTTTCATGCCACTGCCTAGACCCTTCTACCATCTTCCTCAATATCTTCTTTATGTTCTTGTTTGCTGCCTCGACCGCACCATTTGCTTTTGGGCGATACGGTGTGGAATTTCGATGTGTAATCTTGAACTGTTGACATACTTCTTTCATCAATCCACTGTTAAGATTGGCACCGTTATCCGTGATGATTATCTTTGGAATTCCAAACCTGCAGATGATGTGGGAGTGTACGAAATCCACCACCGCCTTTTTGGTCACCGATTTGAATGTTTTGGCCTCCACCCACTTGGTAAAATAATCGATCGTTACCAGAATGAACCTGTGACCATTGGAAGCCGCAGGCTCAATAGGTCCAATAACATCCATACCCCATGCGACAAACGGCCATGGTGCCGACATTGTATGCAATTCAGTCGGCGGAGAATGAATCAAATCTCCGTGTATCTGACACTGATGGCATCTTCGCACGAAACTTATACAATCCCGCTCCATAGTGAGCCAATAGTATCCTGCTCGAAGAATCTTCTTTGCCAATACGTATCCGCTCATGTGTGGTCCACACACTCCCGAGTGTATATCTGTCATCACTGTTGTGGCTTGACTTGCATCTATACATCTCAACAATCCCAAATCCGGGGTTCTTTTGTACAGCACCCCTCCACTAAGGAAAAATCCATTCGCCAACCGCCGAATAGCTCGCTTTTGGTCTCCAGTTGCTTGCTCTGGGTATACTCCTAACCTGAGGTATTCCTTGACATCATGAAACCACGGCTCACCATCCACCTCTTCCTCTATCACATTACAATAAGCATGTTGATTCCGGACATGGATGTGTAACGGATCGACACGAACCTTGTCCGGGTGATGTAGCATCGACGCTAAAGTAGCTAGGGCGTCGGCAACCTCATTATGCATCCTCGGGATGTGTCTGAATTCTACTGATCGAAAGCGCTTGGTCAAATCATGCAAACACTGACGATATGGGATAAGCTTTAGATCTCTGGTTTCCCATTCTCCCTGAATCTGATGTACCAGAAGGTCCGAGTCCCCCAAGACCAAGACGTCCTGTACATCCATGTCCACCGCTAATCGCAACCCCAAGATACATGCCTCGTACTCGGCCATATTATTGGTACAGTGAAAACGCAGTTGAGCAGTAACAGGATAATGATGTCCTGTTTCAGATATGAGCACAGCCCCTACTCCGACTCCTTTTGCGTTCGCCGCTCCGTCGAAGAAGAGCTTCCACCCTGGATCCTTGGTTAGTTCTAACCCCTCAATTTGCAATACCTCTTCGTCTGGAAAATACGTCCTCAAAGGTTCGTATTCGTCATCAACAGGATTTTCAGCTAAGTGATCGGCCAGGGCTTGAGCTTTCATAGTCGTCCTTGTCACGTATATGATGTCGAACTCCGTAAGTAATATTTGCCATTTTGCTAACCTCCCTGTAGGCATAGGTTTCTGGAAAATATACTTCAACGGATCCAAACGCGAAATGAGGTAAGTGGTGTAAGAAGACAAATAGTGTTTCAGCTTTTGGGCTACCCAAGTCAGGGCGCAACATGTCTTTTCTAGATGAGTGTACTTAACCTCGTGGACTGTGAATTTCTTACTGAGGTAGTAAATGGCCCGTTCCTTCCTGCCAGTAAGATCATGCTGCCCCAGTACGCAGCCAAACGAATTCTCCAAGACCGTCGGATAAAGAATCAGGGGTCTACCTGGCTCAGGCGGAACTAGTACGGGTGGATTGGACAGATACCCTTTGATCCGGTCAAACGCTTCCTGACATTCTGCCGTCCATTCTATCGCCGGCGTCTTTCTTCAACAGACGGAATATGGGTTCACAGGTTGCCGTAAGTTGAGCAATAAACCTACTGATGTAATTTAACCTTCCCAACAGACTCATTACCTCTGTTTTATTCTTCGGCGGGGTAGCTCCTGAATGGACTTGATTTTGGATGGGTCCAACTCAATGCCCCGTCGGCTGACGATGAATCCTAGCAACTTTCCCGATGGAACTCCGAATGCGCATTTGGCCGGATTGAGCTTGATGTCGTACCTTCGAAGTCTTTGAAAGAACTTCCTGAGGTCGGCAACATGGTCTTCTCGACGCCTAGATTTTATGATCACATCATCCACGTACACCTCAATTTCCTTGTGTATCATGTCATGGAATACCGTAGTCATTGCCCTCATATATGTTGCTCCTTCATTCTTCAAACCAAACGGCATCACTCGGTAGCAATAAGTTCCCCACGGTGTGATAAAAGCCGTCTTTTCTGCGTCCTCTTCATCCATCAAAATCTGATGATATCCCGCATAACAGTCAACAAAGGATCCGATTTCGCGTCCGGCGCAATTATCAATCAGGATATGGATATTGGGAAGCGGGAAATTATCCTTAGGACTCGCCTTGTTGAGGTTGCGATAGTCCACACATACTCTGATCTTTCCGTCTTTCTTTGGCACCGGTACTATATTAGCCAACCATTCGGGGTATCGGGTGACGCGAATGACTTTCGCCTGCAACTGCTTGGTTACTTCCTCTTTGATTTTTACACTCATCTCCGTCTTGAATTTCCGCAGTTTCTGCTTGACGGGAGGATATGCCGGATCAGTGGGTAATTTGTGAACCACTAGATCAGTGCTGAGTCCTGGCATGTCGTCGTATGACCATGCGAAAATGTCTTTAAACTCCATGAGTGTTTTGATCAACTCTTCCCTCAGATTGGGTTCAATATGGACACTTATTCGGGTTTCTTTGACGTCATCCGCATTCCCTAGATTAACGGCCTCGGTATCATTTAAATTCGGTTTGGGTTTTTCCTCGAAGTGACTTAATTCTTCACCGATTTCTTCTACGGCTTCATCATCGCCGTACTCCGACTCACTCTCGTCACTTCTTATTTCATGCGTTATTATTTCGAAACCCGATTGACTTTCTAGACTGGGTTGATTAATCTTTAAGCACGCCATATCATTAAGATCAGTTGAAAGAAGGCTGTTCAGAAAAGTAAAAAGAAGGAAAAATAAACAAAATTAGACACGAAGGGAACCAAATTTCATTAAATGGGAACTGTACAAGGGGAAACAAACTGCAAACTTAAAAAAAAAATGAACTAAAAACGACTGGATTTTACTCCGGGACAAACCCCCAACACAAAATTTCGAAAGAAAAACAATCCAAGACAAACTACCAAGACTCCTTCCGGACAGGGAGAGGAGTAGCCTTCCAGTTATTCAGTTTTGCCTTTGGTCCTACAAACTGTATCTCGGCGTGACTGGATCCTTCACCATCCTCGAGCATACATACATCCGTGAATAGGTCCTCGAACTTCCTGAAGAACTCTTCATCTGGCCTGATCGTAGGACCGGGAATCTTTGTCACTGGGTGTCCTCTTGCTCCGGACCTGACGAAAGATTGGGAAAGGCGTGGAACAGGCTTCGGGAGCACCCATGTCTTCTGCTTACTCCTCTTTGCTCGCCGGATGTCCTCCGATGTTGGCTGGAATCCCAAGCCGAAGGTTCCCAAGTTTTCGACCACTGATACCGGTTGTATGATTCCTTGCAGAGATGCACCTAGACCTTTACCGGGTATGAAACCATGTCGCAACATTTCATGAGCCACCATGACATCTGCAGTAATTGTTCTGTCATCGGGAATGCATTCCCCTTCTGGAACTCGGTTGGCGGACACCACATCGCAGACCTGATATACCCACGGCCCAACATCTTCTTCTGTTTCAACAAAGGGAATGATGGTGCCCGATTGTGGATCGTTCTCTCCATGGACGACGATCTCCTGTTGGTCCCACTCGAACTTGACGAGTTGGTGCAAGCTGGATGGAACTGCTCTTGCGGCATGGATCCATGGTCGCCCTATTAGGAGGTTATATGACACCACCATGTCCAGCACCTGGAATTCCATGGTGAACTCCACTGGCCCAATCGTCAAGATTAACACTATGTCACCAACCGACGTTTTGCCTCCTCCGTCAAACCCTCGAACACATATGCTGTTCTTGCGTACCCTGCCGATGTCCACTTTCAACTTGTCCAGTGTAGAGAGAGGACAAATGTTAGCACTGGACCCATTATCGACAAGGACTTTGGTAACCACCGCCTCCTCACACTTCACCGTAAGATATAAAGCCTTGTTGTGCTCGGTGCCTTCCTCGGGCAACTCATCATCGGTGAAGGTGATCCGATTTGCTTCGAAGATCCTATTGGTGATCTTCTCCAAATGGCTCACTGAGATTTTATCCGGCACATGTGCCTCATTCAGGACTTTCATCAATGCTTGCCGATGCTCTTCGGAATGTATCAGCAAGGATAGCAATGATATTTGTGCCGGAGTCTTCTTTAACTGCTCTAAGACAGAGTAGTCATGCAGCTTCATCTTTTTCAAGAATTCTTCCGCCTCTTCCTCAGTTACCGGCTTTTTCAATGCCGCCGGAGTGGTCTTCCTCAATTCCGCAGGGGCAAAACATCTCCCCGAGCGGGTCAACCCTTGGGCTTCACAAACTTCCTCTTTCACCTCCTTTCCTTTGTAGGTCGTTGTAATCCTAGCATAATTCCATGGAACAGCCCGGCTATCAGTTATTGGCAACTGTGTTGCTGGCTGGATGATGAAAGGATCCATTCGAACGCCTGCTACTGTCAAGATGGGCTTGATTGCTGCCCTTGGTACAACTATCTTGGCTTCCCCCGGCTTCACCGGTACTTCGTTCACACTTCCCTTTCCTGCTTCCGACCCTCCTGGTATGTCCTTCTTGCAACTGGGTGACTCATCGAGGCTTGGCCCTTTTCTCGTTCCTACCCCGCTAGACTTAATCATCATTACAGTCTGAGAGGCTTTCTCCTTTCCTTCCTCCGCCCGTACCAACTCGATCATATTGGTCTCACGATGAGTTGGAAGCGGGTTTTGGTTGATGTTGGGCTCTGTTGGAGTCTGGACCTCAATCCTGCGAGTGTCAATGAGCTCCTGGATGGCCGTCTTCAACCTCCAACACTTTTCTGTATCGTGTCCCGGACATCCCGAGCAGTAGGCACAATTTACTGAATGGTCCAGGTTCTTCGGAAGAGGGTTTGGCAGCTTAGCTTCAACCGGATTCAGCAACCCTACTTGTTTTAACCGGTGGAACAGACTAGTGTAATATTCTCCCAAGGGAGTGAAATTCTTCGGCCTTGGCGCCCTGTCGCCCCTGAATGCCTGGTTTGGACGAAAACTCGCGCCCGAGGGGTTTCTGTAAGCTCTTGGGGGTGGATGATTGTTCTGCGGGTTTGGTGCACGCCACGGTGCATGGATCGGGAGGTGCAGAATAGGACTGTGCGTGGTGGACAGTAAAATGGGGATCAGGTGCGGGATAGTAATGTTGCGGGTGGTTATATGGGTTGTGGGAGTAATTTTGGTGGTGAGGTTGGGGTGGGCTATATTGGGGTGCGGGGCCTCTATTTCCGAACCATGCCCCGGACTCGACGGCCGCAACTTCCTCTCTCCTCTTTTTCCCCAGTACTCACTTTGGATAGCCTGAGTGGTGGCTTTCAATGCTGAGTAGCTCATGATCTTGTTGGCCTTCAAACCTTCCTCGATCATACCCCCCATTTTTATCACCTCGGTGAATGATTTGCCTACGGACGTTACCAGATGTCCGAAATAGGTTGGCTCTAATGTCTGCAAGAAGTAATCCACCATCTCGCTCTCTCTCATCGGCGGATCTACCCTGGCCGCCTGTTCCCTCCAACGGAAACCAAATTCCCTGAAGCTTTCAGCGGGCTTCTTCTCTAATTTTAACAATGATAGGCGGTCGGGGATTATCTTCAAGATTGTACTGGAACTGGCCGATAAAAGCTTGAGCCAAATCATCCCACGTAAACCATCTATTGGGATCCTGTCTAGTGTACCACTCCAGCGCCGATCCTCCCAGACTCTGGCCGAAGTAGGCTATCAGAAGCTCGTCCCGTCCTCCGGCCCCTCTCATTTTACTGCAGAACCCTCGGAGGTGGGCTACTGGGTCGCCATGCCCCTCGTATAGGTCGAATTTGGGCATTTTAAACCCTGCTGGCAACTGGACGTCCGGAAATGGACACAGATCCTTATAGGCGACGCTGACCTGGTTGCCCAAACCGTGCATGTTCCTGAAGGACTGCTCCAGGCTTTTAACTTTTTTGACAACTTCCTCGTGTTCCGAACTTTGGAAGTGCTTTTCCGGTTCCGCCGGATTATCCCAGTGAGGTGTATGTGATTGTGGTTCAGGAGCCCTGAAAGTAGGCTCTGGAGGATAGTAAGAGTTGTCATGGATCCGAACATATGGCTCGCTGGCCGGCCTTTGCAGAGGAGCAGGTGGAGGTGCCACAAAAACAGGGGTGGCTGGAGGAGGATTTGGTTTGGCTGGTGGAATGTGGGTGGCATACGGGTTTTCCCCCCTGAAAGTACGGATAGATCGGGGCGCTTGTCGAAGGATCGATGGGCGGATGTTCCGGAGCTGAGGCGAGAGTAGGGCGGTTTGGTGAAGACTGTTCCCTGGCCCAGGCCAGGTGCATCTCCGTTATCTGTTGTTTTAACCGGTCTACCTCTTCTTTCATGATTTGTAACTCCGATTTTTCTTCCTCGAGACTCTTGCCAGAACTAGACATGCTTACTGTAATCGGTCCTTTGGATCTAGTACGGTAATGATGGCTGGCCAGTATATTCTGTCAAACCAACTGCTAAACTTTCTGGAATATGCAACAAACTTGTTAGTTCACCGAGTTTGACGGATATGTTATAGCACGTTGGATGCAATGCACCTAACCAAATAACCCTTTCTACATGTACTCTTAACATGCGTCATTCCGGCCTTTTTTCTTTTTCTTTTCTTCTTTTTTTTTCTTTTTCTCTTTCGACTATCTTTGCAAGCCTTATTGTTATTTAACCTATGGATTCTTTTCCTTTCTTTTTAGTGGTGGTCGAATCTTATGTGGATTGCCTACGTATTACGACCCCGCGTGAATCAGACCGAGCGTAGTTCTGGTAACAAGATTGTGGCAAAATTCAGTAACTTTTATATCAAATAAAACCGTGCAGTTACAAAACATGTCTTACAACAATCAGCAAAAACAAAAGAAATGCTTGACTTGGGAAAGTAAAGACAAAAATGCCAACTAGCTTGACTCAACATTTCAAAATACATTTTCAATCAAAAATCTAATGCTCTAAAATTCCTGGGGGCCCGCGAGGCATCATTCGGCCTTGCCGCGGGCCTTGGTGTGAGGTCCTTGTGCAGTCCCCTCAACTCTTCCATGATCCGATGAACATAACCCATAATTGAAGCGAAAAGGTCGGCGCGGGGCATTCGTTCACAAGCTAGGCACTTCATGGCGACATAGTGCCCGATTTCTCCAATTCTATCCTTGATCATGTCCCTTTCTCCGAGTAGCCGCTCTATCTGCCGGCTTTTCGTCCCCAATCTTCGAGCATTGTTGGTGACTTGGTCTAGGAGCCTATCCACTTGTCCTTGCAGTCGGGCCATCAAATTGTGGCAACGGTCGAGGTCCGCTCTGGCATCTTGGGCTTGCTTGAAAACCCGCTCCCTGAGGACAACATTTGCTTCCCTCAGACTAGTGATGATCTCGGTGTAATCTTCTTCCACCCGTTTTAGGTGAAGTGCATGTTGATGTGCCTCCTTTCTCCAGCTAGCCCGGATCCTCGTTGTCTGGGCTTTTGACTCGTCCAATTCTCTTTGGATATCGGTGACTTGGCTTCTCAAACCCTTTATCAATTTTTCGTCGGCCCGACTCCTCAACTGTCTGTCAGCATCTCTTTTCATTTGCTGGATTTGAGCTCTCAAGAAGTCATTTTCTTGTGCCAACTTCTTTTTGTCTCCTTCGTCGGTGGCAGCTTGCACGTTCTTCTCGAACTGAAGGTCCCGGACCTGCTGTTCTATCCTGCCAATCTTCGTCCTGTACCCCTCCTCCTTTGCTAGCCAATTCCATTGTTCCTGTGAATCTTCCGTGAACTGTTGGACATGGGCTCTTTTAGAACATTTCCGACGAACCTGAAATCTTTTCCCGAACCACACATTGTATTTTGGGTCCACCTCTCCCTTAGCTAGTTCCCGGACCATGGTTTTAGGCTCAAGGAACCTGCACTCATGCCACAGCTTTCTAATCTTCTCTTCGGGGAATACGACTCCCGGGCTCAACTCAATGGCGTACTTCCTCAGGTCTTGATCGGTAGGAATAACCTGAAACCTTCCTAGTTGACGTAATACACGGTGAGGGACATATGGTTGGACACCGCGGATCCCCATCAGAAGGATATAACACTCCTCGGCTGCCATATATATTACTTCAGTATCGGGTAACCACCCGAACGCCCATTCAATCTGATCGGCTTCTATCGAGCTCAGTCGTGCAAGCCATGCCTCGACGCCTTCAGGGAATACATCACCCATCATCCGTTCTTCGAAACCCCTGATACAGTTTTTTCCGGTCAACCCATGGTTCATGTATTGTGTTCGGTGATGGAGGTGTTCTTGCATCCATAATTGGAGTAACAGGTTGCATCCTTGGAAGAAATTGCCCCCTTCTCGGCATACAGTCAAGGCTCGATAGATTTCGGACAAAACCAAAGGGACCACCGTGCGCTGGTAGCCTTTTTGATTGCAACATCGGCTATTCCTACCAGACTTATCTCTATTTTCTTATCTTCGCGCGGACAAATCACAATCCCCAAGAATGTCGTTATGAATGCTAGAATTCGTCTGGCCTCCCACTTGGTTCTATTCCCTGCGTGAGTTAGTCCAAGGTTTGACTCTTCAAAACCCCGAGGAGTGCCGTACCGTTGGTATAAGAATTGGAGATCGCAACATCCTTTCAGCATATCATCATTTTTCACCTTCCGACTAATGCTCAGCAAATCCAGAAACCCATGTGGAGATACCGGTCTTGGTGAGAGCAGGTATTGCCCTCTTAACTTCCCATTTAGTCCTGCATAGCCCGCAATTTCCTCTAATGTGGGCGTCAGTTCAAAGTCAACAAAACGGAACACATTGCGGGTCGGATCCCAGAAAGATACCAGTGCCTTGATGATGTCTTCCCTTGGCTCGATATTCAACAGATCAACCAAACCTCCCAAAATTCTCCCTACTACCTTTTTGCTACTGTCTTCCAAATCGTTCCACCATATACGGAGCTGCTGAGGGACCTCGCTAAAGATTGAAAATGATTTATTCTGATTCGTGCTCATCCTGCACATTTATTAAGGTGATTTAAGTAAGAAAAACAACTTTGTTTTTAAAAAAAGAATAAAAAATCAGTTTTCAATCACGGCCTTTCAACGTCTCGGGGGCGAAGGCCTTTAAGGCTGTGGGGTAAATTGATCAAAATCAAAATTGACCCAAAGGTGGCCGTTTATACGAAACTAGCCTTCCGGCGTCCCTTTCGGGAACATTCGGCTATTTTTGAAAACAGCATCACCGACTTATTTAGTACAAAAGTTAGTTTTGATATTTTGGCCATTTTTCAAAAGGTGAAGTTGGACCTGATGGAGGTTGCCTACGTATCTCACATCCAATGAGAATCAAACCCACGTAGTTCGAAACAAACGACATTATTTATTTATTCATTTTACTGAAGGAAAACAAGTAAACTATCTCAAGAATAGAACACACTTTTTTTTTTTTTTTTAATTTTTTTTTAATCTCTAAAGCCGGTCAGCATGCAAGTCTATAACAGATAAATGCGCAAGACAAACGGGATGCAGCAGGATAGTCTGTTCATTTCAGGTCACCTGTCCTAGACGGACCCAACCCCTGTGTTGAGTCCCCTAAGCCAAATGCAACGTGATGCAAATAAACGTTCCTACTAGGGATCCGGCATGAAGCTTTGTTATTCTAGGTTCAAAAACCTGGGTTTATCTGTTCTAGACTTGGCTTACCCGAGCGGATAGCTCGAGCCGAGGAGGAGGCAGCAACCCGGGAATACAGAAGCTTCACCGGTTTTGCAACTTATCCAAACCTCGTTCTAAAATGGGAATTAGACACTATACATAAAAGAAGTCACACGAAGTGCACCCTTCTTCATGATTTAGAAGACTCAGGAGAGGAGATTGGTTTCGGCACAATTTATATGTACAGTTCAAAAAATATCAAAGCGATAAAAATATCATTTTGCACATTAATACAAACATATAATAAAATCGGATAATAAATAAGCCAAATACAACAATTATTCCAAGCTCGAATTCTTAAACCCTGAACCAGTGGTTCAGCATCTTCCCCAGCAGAGTCGCCAGAGCTGTCACACCTCTTTTTACCGCACCCGCGAGGGTGCAAGGAGTTTTTCCAATTAAAGGACAATCGAGACGGGATCCATTTTATTAAATTCAGAGTCGCCACTTGAGAAAGTAATGGTGTCCCAAGTCACCGGTTAAATCCCGAATCGAGGAAAAGAATGACTCTATTTAACAGTCCGCGAACCAGAAATCCGGATAAGGAATTCTATTAACCCGGAGAAGGTATTAGGCATTCCCGAATTCCGTGGTTCTAGCACGGTCGCTCAACTGTCGTGTTTGGCTTATCTATCTGCTTTTTACAGTTATGTACTTAGTGCAAATTAATATCCCTTTACCGCTTTTATTATTTATTATGATTTACGAAAGAGAAAGTTGCTTAAAAATATGTTTTCGAATCACGTCACATGAAATGCACCCGGATTCTCGCCACATTTTTATTCAATATTTTGGGGTTTGGATTTGGGTCACATGAAATGCACCCCCATATTTAAGAGGATAGAATCAAAATATATGTCTGGAGCAATTACTTATTTACACTTTCGAGAAGGACGCGATATTCGCTAGGAAACGACACATCTCGAAATCTAAGTATGTCATATGTACGTTTATGAGGGCCTTGCGATTTGTGTAACTATTGGGCGAGGCGCACCTCTAGTTCAAATCTAAAGCGAACTACATCCCACTGTATTTTACTTAGGAGTTGATTCCAAATTATTTAAAACTTGCTACGAACCACACCACATGAAATGCGCCTGTGGTTCCTGACACGCTTTATTTGCTCTTGCCCGAAATTGGGATCGGGTCACATGAAATGCACCCCCGACTCCTTTAATCTAATTACATCATTCGGTTGAATAATAACTCACCAGCTCCTACAAGGTGACAAAATCCTACTCAACTACAACCCGATTCGAGCAAACACACGATTAATTAGTTAAGTGAGTAGGTTTGAGTCTATGGTGGACAATTATAGGGAAAGAACTCGCTTTGAATTCAAATAATCCTCAAAGAGCTAATGTCCTATATTCTTTGCAAGTTCAAGATATCATTATTCACGGGTGTTCGAATCCTCTTAGGCTTCTTCTTAACCAGATGATTAATCTCAATTTCAACACAAGATTGGGTACTAGCAGTTTTGGAAATCTTATGTCATGGGATTTATTTCATAAACTGAACCTAGAAATGAATCAATGAAGTGAACCAATCCATTTTAAACAGGCTAATACATTCTAATGCTTGTAATAGGACTAAATTAACAGCATCGAATTAATTCTTTATTTCAGATTTAATTTCCATGTCAAGCAAGCCACAATTAAACATTTTGTTCTAGTAAAAAACTAAAAGAGTGTTCATATGACTATAACAATCCGACAATCCCTGATTACAGTTCGAACATTCCTTAATTAACAACAACTGAAGGTAATTCTGTCAACAATAAAATGTGCTAAGGGAAATCACTCAGATGAATCAAACAGTACTTTATTTACTGCCAGTTTGAGGGGTGCACTGAGATGAGCTAGGACTGTGTACCTGGAAAATTTTTGAGACAACGAAGATAGAATAGGATCAGCAATGTCAACAATATGAACAACAGCTACAACAGCGCAACAGTACACCAGATCAACAACCAACCAGTCAACCAGCAAGCAACACAAACAGCCCAAAACAATCCCAAAACAGTGCTGCCAGTGACCAAATACAGCACTGCCAGTGGCTCGACACTTTCAAACTCAGCAAATAACACACAATCAACCTCAGCACACCAATGACAATTGACTCCAGCAAATCAATGACAAACAACTTCAACAACCAATGACAATCGACTCCAGCAAATCAATGACAAACAACTTCAACAACCAATGACAAACGACCCTAAAAGCTTTGCTGGAGATCTCTGTGAGCTTCAACTATGAACCTAATGAAACAGTGACTAAAGATTCAGTGGCAGAACCAAGAAGAACCCAAACTCCCCAGTCTATCACTATGTTTCCAGAATACTTCTCCAACAAACACTATCACTGTGTATGTCTCCTATTCAAGTGGATATCAGAAAAATCCCTCAGAGTTTGTGTGTGTAGGAATGTCTATCTCTATCTCCCGTCTCTAAGGCATGTATGTCTCTTCTTATAGTTGAGACCAGCAGCTCCTAAGGTTACTCCCCCCATGTCAGAGGCTCCATTTGCCCATACCTCTCTCTGTTTCCAGCACTAAGAACTGTCTAAGTGTGGGCTTTAGTAAATAAAAATGTGAAATGCAGAACCTAGTGGAGTGCCCTGCTGTAATAGCAGGCTCCACTAGGCTGTCTTATGGGTGAGGGATTAAACAAATGGACTTATTCAACCCTAATACTACATTCCAGAATCCAACAGCCAACAAACCCAATGGTGACTTGCAACCATGCTAACATTATCTAGTATAGTGAAATCTACGAAATTAAGCGACGATATTCAATCAACACATAACATAGCAATGATAACAGTTAGCCGATAAAACAGTGAACTTAAAAATCTCGGCAACAATTGAAACTAAGTATTCGACGACGCTAATCGACGCGAGTTCGTATCCTATAATTAACATATTCCAATGAGCAATACAGGAGAGCAATTTGACCAAACCAAAAGGTCTTGGAGATGAAGAATGAAAATTCGAAACAAAACAGAAGAATGAATGAACAATTAAAACACACAGAGCACAACAATATATAAAACAGAAGAAAATTGAAATACCTTATGAAGGCAATCCGAAATCGAACAAACCCGGGCTTACACGGACTTGAAATTGCACTTTTGAAGTAAACATGCTTTAATTGAAGTGTTTTTCAAAGGAAAAACACTCCAATTAGAGCCTATTGACTCCAAATACTGTTGATTTGGACGAAATCCCAAGTTTCCTAGAATCTAGGGTTCTTAGGCTCAAATTGGGGTTCGAACATTTCTGGTTAGATTCGAACGAATCCAGGGTTGGTAGGGGTGTGAGGGTGGTCTGAAGGGGCTAGGGTATGAGTTTGGGGTGATTTGGCGTTGGCTTGAGTTTGACTCGAATCTTCAAATGAAGATTCGAGGAGCTCCGGAGTGATTCGAGGTAAATGAAGGCTGGATTCGTAATGGGGGAGGTGAGGGGAGTATTTGGTGTTAATTTGGTGGCCATTGGCCTACCGGAACCGCCGTGAGGCAATTTCCGGCAGGCGGTGTGCGGCGGAGGCACGGCGAGGTTAAAAGTCTCTATGGGAGATGAATGGAGAGGGGGGGTCTGGCTTGGGGGGGCGGGGTGCGTTTGTGAGATTATATATGATTTAAGAGGTTAAATCCTGATCGTTGGATCAAACTTGATCAACGACCAGGATCTCCTCCCATAACCAAACGGTGTCGTTTGGTTAAATTATGGCCTGGTGCATCTGGGATTTATCGATTAATCTGGACCGTTGGATAATAAAATCCAACGGTCCAGATCAAACGTTACATTAAGCTGATGCTGGGGTGAATATTGGGCTGGACGGATGAGGGGTTTGGGCCAGTTTTGTGGACTAAAACATGGCCCAAGTCTGCTCTTTATATATATATATATATATATATATATATATATATATATATATATATATATATATATATATATATATATATATATATATATATATATATATATATATATATATATATATATATATATATATATATATATATATATATATATATATATATATATACATATATACTAACCTATAACACAACTGTTTTACTACAATTATCCCACATAATTACATATCACTTAAATGTAAACCGTATAATTTTGATATTGAACACTAAAAAAATGCAACACATAATGTATATATTTTTTTGTATTTTACTAATTTAAACAAATAAACACGCACACAAAAATGCAGATTTAAGATAAAAATAACACAAAATCACAAAAATCATGCCCAACACGAAACTATTTTTATTTTTGAATTTTCTGGGAGTACTTCTCAGGTAAGGCAAAAATCACGTGCTCACAAGTATGAAATAAGATACAATAGTCTGAAGAAAACATAAGATGGAGGATAGGGGAGACAAGGGGATGTGGACGTCAACAGCTACCTCGTAACTCCAAGTCGATGCCTGGTCTAGAAGGAATTAGCGCTTAGGTGGGTACTCTGCTATGCCTGAATCTGCACATATGGTATAGGGAGTAATATCAGTACTCCGACCCAGTGAATAATAACAATAAATAATGGCTGAAAGCATGAAAATACATAAATGCACAAGGCAATTCTATATCAGGCAGTAAAACCGTAAAGAATCAAATAAAATCTCATTTTAAAAATAGGTAAATCAGGTAAAACAACAAGTAAATAGTGAGTAGTAATCTGCCCTTCGGGCCCAGTATCAATCAATAAGATTGAGCTCAAGTAAAAATAATGAGGAAACAGTGATAAAAGTCCATGAAGGATTCGAGTACTCGGCATGACGCCCAAAATATGGCAATAAGCCCAAATCATATTGATAACAAATACATCTCAGTCAAATACACGGTAAAAATATCAATCGGGACGGATCAAGTCACAATCCCAATAGTAAACAACCACGCGCTCATTATTAAGTGCGTGTTTCACCTCAATATAGTACTACGTTGTGCAAATCTGGGGTTTCAAACCCTCAGGACATCATTTACTATCATTGCTCACCTCAAGCCAGCCAATTCTCTAGCTCGATATGCCCTTGCCTCTCAATCGGCATCCTCACGCATCAAAACTGACCAAAACCACAATGAATACGTCACAATAGGCTAAGGGAACATAATACAATCGAAAAGAATCAAAAAATATCAAAAATCGCGAAATTTGCAAAACCCAAGCCCGGTCCCACTTCTCGAAAGTCAAATATTTTCACATCAACACGTTTTTATCTCGCTACAGTCCATACATACCAAGAACTCCCAAATCCGAGCTCAAATGACCCATCAAATCCAACTTGAAATATAAAAACTCAAGCCCTAGTTCTTCCCCCTTTTTGTTAAATTTTCATGAATTTCTAGGTTGATTATATAATTAAATCATGTTTTTAGTTCATAGGACTTACCTCCCATCAATCCCAGTCGAAACCCTCTTCTATTTCTCCTAAAAAGCTCTCAAGATGCTCAACAATGGAGGAAAATAACTTAGGCTCACGGATGAAATATTATTAAAAATAGTTCTACCAGCTTCGAGAACGCGGTCCCCCACCCACGAACACGAAGCATACACAGCCCCCAACTATGCGAACACGACCCCACAGTCGCGAACGCGGTGAACAAAATCAATGGGGCCTCAGATACTCATATGCGAACGCGGGCAACCTTCCGCGAATGCAAAGCACCAGCAACCAGACCTATGCGAACGCAAGACCCAACTGCAAAATCGAAAAACAAAAACCTCAGGGCCCCAAATCATTCTACGCGAACGTGATGGTCCTCTAGCATTCGCGAAGACCAAAAAGCTGTTGCACTGACTGCTGCATTTTCTATAACATTTTTCCAAGTTCAAACCTCCCGTTAGCCATATGAAATTACTCCGAGGTCCCCGAGACCTCAACTAAAAGCACCAACATATCCTAAAACATCATCCAAACTTGTTCCAATCATCAAACTGCCTCGAACAATACTAAAACCATCAATTCTCATCAAATTCAAGCCTAAGTTCTTCAAAAACTTTCGAAACACATATTCGATAAAAAACCCAACCAAATCACCTACGAATATCCTAAAATTTTACACCTACATCCCAAATCACATAACAAAGCTACAACAACTCTCGGAATTCCATTCCTACCCTCGGAGCAAAATCTCACCTATCAATCGCAATTCGCCAAAATACTAACTTCACCAATTCAAGCATAATTCTACATCGAACCTCCTAAACTACTTCTGATCACCCTCTTAAGTCACAAATCATCCTCTCGAAGCTAACCAAATCACCAGAAATCACATCCGAGCCCTCTAACTCATAAGTCAACGTCCGGTTGACTTTTCCAAACCAAAGTTTTCTTAAAGAGACTAAGCGTCTCATTTCCTACCAGAACCTCCCTGAACCAACTCGATCATATAAGATAAGGATAATTAAGCAT
The DNA here is from genome assembly GCA_032618575.1 of Nicotiana noctiflora. NCBI lineage: Eukaryota > Viridiplantae > Streptophyta > Magnoliopsida > Solanales > Solanaceae > Nicotiana > Nicotiana noctiflora. The sequence goes on along the minus strand of JASVEL010004125.1, from coordinate 5,900 downwards.
AAGGAAGCTAAAAATGGAGGAAACAAAATGGTAACTCATGGGACGAAGGGTCAGGTCGTTGCAAAAAGCTTGCGAAAAATGATTAACTTAGAAGTATTGCCTATGTTTGAATGCAACAAATCAAAATGTCAAATATGTGTAGAATCTAAGCATGTTAAACATCCTTATAAGTGAGTCGAAAGGGATTCAAATTCTTTAGACTTTATATTCACAGATATTTGCGATATGAAGTCAATATCATCTCGCGGTGGAAAGAAGTATTTCATAATTTTATTGATGATAGTAATCGATATTGCTATGTTTACTTACTTAATAGTAACAATGAAGCAATAGACGCATTCAAGCAATACAAAATGAAATCAAAATGCAACTTAACAAGAAACTCAAAATGATAAGAACTAATAGGGGTGGTGAATATGAATCTCCTTTTGAACAAATATGTTTAGAATACGGAATTATTCATCAGATAATGTCCCCTTACAGCCGCGATCCAATGGTATTGCGGAAGAAAGAATCTTTCATTAATGGAGATGATGAACGCATTATTGATAAGTTTTGATTTTCCACATAACTTGTGGGGGAAAGACGTTCTTACGGCTAACTGGATACTAAATCAAGTACCCCATAGCAAAACACAATCCATTCTATATGAAAAATAGAAATGAAGGGAGCCCAACTTGAATTAATTTAAAGTGTAGGGGTGTTTGAAAAAAGTACAAGTTCCTAAACCCAAAAATGGTAAAAATAGGATCTAAAATCGTTGATTGTGTTTTCATAGGATATGCGATCAATAGTAAAGCATTGCATATCGATTTCTAATTCATTATTAAAAAAATCCTAACATTCATAATAATATGGTTATAGAATTAAATGCTGAGTTCTTTGAAAATATATATCCGTATAAAAAGGAATGTGAATCGATTGGTGAAGGATCTAAAAGACCTCAGAAAGAAATAAACGAAAATACATTTAATCAGGAGGATCCAAGACATAGTTAATGTCAAAGAACGTCTACTTCGTTTGGACCAGATTTTGTGACTTTCTTATTGGAAAATGAGCCTCAAACATTTAAAGAATCTATGTCTTCTTTGGAATTATTATTTTGGAAAGAGGCAGTCAATAGTGAAGTAGAATCCATATTAAACAACCATACATGAGAATTGGTTGATCATCCTCCTGAAAAATAAATTGTTGGGTTCTCAATGGATTTTTAAAACAAAAATGAAAGATGATGACACTACTGATAAATTTAAGGCAAGACTTGTAGTCAAAGGGTATAGACAACGAGAAGGTCACGACTAATTTGATACAACTCTCTAGTTATAAGAATTACGTCTATATGGATGTTAGTACTTAGTAGCATTAGCTGCAGTGTATGCTCTTGAAATTTCGTTAAATGAATGTTAAGACGGACTTCTTGAATGAAGATTTGCGGGAAGAAACAACTTGAAGGGTTTGTGGTTTCAGGTAAAGAAAAGAAGGTATATAGACTTGTTAAGTTTCTTTACGGACTAAAACAAGCACCCAAACAATGCCATGCGAATGACCAAAAATATTGTCAAATGGTTTTAATATAAATGAATGTGATAAATGTGTGTACATTAAAAATATTTCAAATCACATAGTCATTGCTTGCTTATATGTGGACGATATGCTGATAATGAGTAATGATATTGCCATTATAAATACTACAAAGCGTATGCTAACTAGCAAGTTTGATATTTAAGATTTAGGAGTTACTGATTTAATTCTGGGAATTAAGATCCATAAGACTCCTCAAGGTTTGGCATTGTCACAATCTCATTATATTAAGACAGTACTTGAAAAATTCAAGTACTTAGGCTTTAAAGTTATAAAGACTCCCATTGACGTGAATCTTGCATTAGCAAAGAACAAATACAAAAGCATATCACAATTGGATTATGCTCGTGTGTTGGGATACTTAATGTGGATCATGAATTGTACATGACCAGATATAACTTGTGCTATAAGTAAATTGATTCGATACACGAGCAATCAAATTAGAACATACCCAAGGATTTGCGTTGCATTATAGTAAATATCTTGCGTTTATTGAGGGGTATTGTGATTCAAATTAGATTACCGATTCAGCCGATTGAAAGTCCACAAGTAGATATGTATTCATTATTGGTGGATAAGCGATATCTTGGAAGTCATCCAAGAAAACTTGTATTTTTCGCTCTATAATGGAGGTTGAATTCATAGCCTTAGATAAAACCGGTGAAGAAGCTGAATGGCTCTGGAATTTCTTGGAAAATATTCCATTTTGGCCCAAACTGTTGGCACCAATATGCATATATTGTGATAGTCAAGCAGCAATTGGGAGTGTTGGGAGCGTTATGTATAACGGTAAATCTCGTCACATAAGACGAAGACATAAGATTGTTAGCTAATTACTCTCTAGAGGAATTATAACGATTGACTATGTAAAGTCAAGTGATAATGTGCCGGATCCACTTACAAAAGGCCTAACTAGAGAGATAGTTGAGAAATTATCAAGGGGAATAGGAGTATGGCCTAGAACAAGTCATTGTGGCGGTAACTCTACCTAGCAGACTAAAGATCCCAAGATCTAGGTTCAAGGAGATCAAACAAAGTCATTAATGACTGTTCAACATTCTCAACTAAAATATTGGTCCATTCTCGTGATGAGACAATGTTGATTACCAAGGATAAAATATTAAGATTTTTAATGATTTCTAAATTTAATCCGGGGTAATCCGGGGTAATACGGGGTAATCCGGGGTATATGTAAGTGTGAATGCCAATTCTCTACGCACTTATGAAATCAGGTGGTGTTCATAACTAAAACGGACACAACAATAAGAACCAAAGACAGTTAAGGGTTCATTATGTGACTTATGATTTTCTAGGTATACACTAAAGTTCGAAGGTTCAAAGATATCAAATATATCGATATGCCGAGTATATCCGACATATGTTCACTACAGAAAGTTCAAAGGGAAACCTAGTTATCCATATGCAATTAATCCTTGCGTGCGAATCACACAATTTTTCATTCATATATCCGTGATATGGCCATTACCCATTCATGTGGGAGATTGTTGGATTTTTAAGTATATTAATGCTTAAAAGACATAACTTACACTAGTGTAGTGGTACTTCATATTTTCCGTTTTTGTAACAGAAAATTAACTAGCCTCTTCAATTTTCCTATTTATTGTTGAGTAAATAGTCATTTATGTGATGGCATTTATGCTATGACCGTTTTGCATAAATAGCCATTCTAAAAAGTTGCACCTCTTCAGATTTCAGCCCAACATTGGCTATAAATACAGTTCATTATCTCAGATTATCCATACGAAGTAAGGAAATAAAGTCCTAAACTACTTTGGACAACAAGTCCAACAACAACAACAACAACAACAACCCAGTATATTCCCACAAAGTGGTGTCTCGGGAGGGTAATATATAGACAGGCCTTACCTCTACCCAAGAGAGCAGAGAGGCTGTTTCCAAATGACCCTCGGCGCAGGGAAAAGAAAGGCAAACAAAAACAAAAACTGCATTAGTTATACCAGCATATATCACAAAAAAATTAAATAAACATGTATGCATGTAATGATATTAAAACAGTAACTACCAGAAATGACTACCACAAGAGAACACAAACTAATCATCTATGGGCGACCCTACCACGCCTCACCCACCCCGGGTAAGGAGTACAAAAAATCTAGAAGTCCCTATCCTACAACCCTGATACTAGACCTCCAAACTTTCTATCAAGGGTCATGTCCTCGGAAATCCGCAATCTGGCCATATCCTGTCTAATTACCTCTCCCCAATATATCTTAGGTCTCCCTCTGCCTCGCCTCACACCAACCACCGCTAGCCGCTCACAACTCCTAACCGGGGCATCGGGGCTTCTACTCATCACATGCCCGAACCACCGAAGCCTCGCCTCTCGCATCTTCTCATCCACTGGGGCCACCCCCACCTTCTCCCGAATAACTTCGTTCCTAATCTTATCTAACCCGGTGAGCCCGCACATCCACCTAAGCATCCTCATCTCCGCAACCATCATCCTCCGAACATGAGATTTCTTCACCGGCCAACACTCCGTCCCATACAGCATGGTAGGTCTAACCACAGCTCTATAAAACTTCCCCTTAAGTTTCTGTGGCACTTTCTTATCACACAAGACTCCTGAAGCAAGCCTCCACTTCGACCATCCTGCCGCTATACGTGAGTGACATCCCCGTCTATCTCCCCGTCCCCCTGGATCATCGATCCAAGGTATCTAAAACTATCCTTCTTGGCTATGGCCCGAGATCCAATCATCACGCTCCCTCCTACTTCGCTCGGCTCAGTGCTAAACTTGCACTCCAGATATTCTGTCTTCGACCTGCTTAGTTTGAACCCCTTAGACTCGAGAGTCTGTCTCAATACCTCTATCCTTTCGCTAACACCGACCCTCGTCTCGTCTACAAGGACTATGCCATCAGCAAATAGCATACACCAAGGTACGTCCCCTTGAATATGCCGTGTCAAAGCATCCATTACCAAGGAAAACAAGAGGGGGCTAAGCGCAGATCCTTGATGGAGACCCATAACCACCGGGAAATGGTCTGAGTAGCCACCCACTGTCCTGACCCTGGACTTAGCTCCATCGTACATGTCCTTGATTACTCTGATGTAGGCTTCCGACACGCTCTTAGCCTCCAGGCACCTCCATAGTACCTCCCTAGGGACCTTGTCGTATGCCTTCTCCAAGTCGAAAAACACCATGTGCAGGTCCTTCTTCATATCCCTGAACTGTTCCACCAATCTCCTGACAAGGTAGATAGCTTCTGTAGTGGACCGACCCGGCATGAAACCGAACTGGTTCTCGGAAATAGATGTCGACTCCCTCACCCTGGCCTCGATCACCCGCTCCCAGACCTTCGTGGTGTGGCTTATTAATTTGATGCCCCTATAGTTGTTGCAACACTGGATATCCCCTTTGTTCTTATACAAGGGCACCACTATACTCCACCTCAACTCCTCTGGCATCCTTTTGGACCTGAAGATCGCATTGAACAACCTGGTGAGCCACTCCACTCCTGGCTTACCCATGCATTTCCAGAACTCCACCGAGATTTCGTCTGGCCCGGTCGCTCGACCCCTACACATCCTACGCAAAGCCCCCACGACCTCTTCCACCCTAATGCGTATGCGGTACCCTAGGTCTCTATGACGCTCTGAATGCCCCAGCTCCCCTAGTTCTATGTTTTGGTCCCCTCCTCGTTTAAAAGGTCTCGGAAATACGCCCGCCATCTCTGTTTGACTTGAGACACCCCCATCAGGACTCTACCATCCTCATCCTTGATACACCTAACCTGGTGCAGGTCCCGCGCCTTCCTCTCCCTTACTTTGGCTAACCGGAATAACTTCTTGTCCCCGCCTTTCTCCCCCAATTCCTCGTACATGCGGACAAAAGCCGCATTTTTAGCCTCCGTGACCGCCAGTTTCGCTTACTTCCTTGCCACCTTATAGCTCTCTCTGTTCACCCGTCTTTCTTCCTCGCTTGTGCTCCCTGCCAACTTCGCAAAAGTAGCTTTCTTCACCTCTACTTTTCCTCGCACTACGTCGTTCCACCACCAGTCGCCCTGATGTCTGCCTAGATAGCCTTTGGTTACCCCAAGCACATCCCACACTGCCTCCCTAACCAGATTCGCCGTCTCTGACCACATTGCGTCTGCTACCCCAGAACTACTCCAAGCTCCACTATCAACTAGCTTCCTCTCCAGCTCCTAGGCTTTCTCTTTAGTCAGAGCACCCCATCTAATTCGCGGATGGCTCCGAGCGCTCCTACGCTTCTTCTTCACCCAGATTCCGACATACATCACTAGAAGTCTATGAAGGGTTGAAAGGGCTTC